>PISW01016227.1:0-13968 GCA_004023785.1 Mungos mungo | reverse complement strand
GGGGGAGGAGGGGAGAGGCAGGGGAGGGAGAGGGAGGGAGTAAATAAATCCAGGACGATTTTAGTGGAGCAGCAGAATTCTCCTACACACACCCACTCGAGGAGGAAGTTTCCAGAACACAGGAACTGCCCATGTCCCTGCTGGTCTCCCTCCTGGTTGCAAGCCGGCCGCAGGTGTGAGGATGTGCACAGGCAGAGACGGTATCTGGCCTGCTGCCTCCCAGGCCAGCGGGGCACCTGCCCCACCAGATGACCCCACCCCGAGGGGAGGGACAGAGCGGGGACCTGCCCCACCAGATGACCCCCCCCAGGGGAGGGACGGAGCGGAGCACCTGCCTCGGGACTGCTGTGACTCAGGAAAGCCGTGGTGATGCACAAGCCCTGGACCTCCTCTGTCTGCACCTCAGTTCCTCACGACTTTACAGACACACAAGTCACCGTAAAAGCCACGATTCGAAAGGCAGCGTGATAGGTTTTCGCAGAAGGCATATTGCTGTGGCCGTCACCGCAATCCCACCTTGGAAGCTCCGGGGCCTGCTCCCCTCCCCCACCAGTCTCTGTCTCCGGGGTGGGTCCGCAGGCCCGTGGCCCGAGGCCGCCTCCACTGCGCCTGCTCTCCAGGGCCCGCCCCAGGGCGCCACGTCATCTGTCCACTCCGCTGAGGACGGGCAATTCTGGGTCTGCTCCTCCAGGATGTGCCGGGTGTTTCCAGAACAGCATCCCACCAGCAGTGCCCCCCATCCCCTCCCACCCCCTTGCCTGCTCTGCAGTAAGTCCCTTGTGGGGAAGCCTGTGGGAAGCGGCAAAGATCTCAGCTGCCTGGCCAATTGCTAGCCGGATTTGTCACTCCCTGAGGGGAGTTGCAAAATAGGCAGGGGAGCGCCCCTCCCTGTCAGAGGAGAAGCCAGAAGATCAAAGATCAACCGCCTGCAGGCAGGGTAATATCAGCCCCTCAGGCGCTGTGCTAAAACACTTTAGTCTGGTTCCTCTTTTAGTCCAGTCTTAATCCCTTAGCCCTGTTTCCTAGCAACCGACCTAGGTCAGCTGCCTTGTTTTCCCGCCTTGAAACCTTGATAAGATAGGGTGTTTTCTCAATAAAAAGAAAGAGAGGCTTGATCGAAACCGTGTGTTGTGTCTTCACTCTGTGCGCTCTTTCCTGCCCTTTCTCTCCCTCCCTCAGGAAAAGAACCCATGAGGATTCTCCGCCCTACCAGTCAGGGTGGACGAGACAGGTACCGCCGGGCATGAGCGCGCCAGGACCTGGCATCGGCTAAGAAAGAAGCCCACCCAGTGTGACCGTAAGAAACGGTCCGTGACTCACTCTGAAGGTGCTCATGGCTCCCACCTGCCCACACCGTCCCCGGAGGGAGCCTCCGAGCCATGGGTGAAGTCCTGGGGGGATCCCAGACGGCCATGGGGTGTCCGCCTCGTGCCCCCCACTTCCCGGCCTCCCACAGCAGGTCCCCAGAGGAGCCTCGGAACTTTCCGTGTCCCGTGGGCTGCGTGCGGCCCAGGTAGCTGCAGAGAGACCGCGCCTGGCCTGGGGGGCACCCCGGCGCCCCACCTCCCCGCAGCCCCCACTTCTCTCGGGCCTCAGTTTCCTCAGCTGGGGAGCGGGGGAACCCCGAGGGCAGGCCTGGTGCCCCGTGCCCGCGTGTTAACGGCCAGGCCATGGGGCCTGTGGAGGTCGGGCGCACACGGGGACCGAGGTGCCTCTGTGACTTGTGTCACACTCCTACTTTGTGGAGGAAGAGCCTCGTGCTCGTGTGCAGGACCTGTCCTCACCGGCACCGTGGCGGGCACAGGGCCCTTCCCGGACGCCCTGCTCGCAGGCAGCCAGCCGGATCGTGCCCTTGCACAGCAGCGCTGGCCAGGCCCGGTCCCCGCCCGGAGGCCCCCATGCCAGTCCCTTTGAGGGGGCCGCTCAGGCCTGTGGGCAGAGATGAAGACGGAACAATGCAGAGGGGACAGAAGGGCAGACGTGTTTTCGAACCGCGGTCCTAAAGGGTGCGTGAGCCACTCAGTCCCCCGGGAGGGTCATCAGGGCCTCGCTGGCTCCCAACTGAGTGGGAACCGAGGTGGCCGATCGAGGTCCGGGCCCCAGACACCCAGTGTCCTCTGGGAGCTTGCCAAGGAGGTGGTTTCCGGAAGCCAGCCCAGCGCACGTGCTTTGGGGGAGGAGGCGGGCGGCGCTCCGTGGGTGCAAGCATTAAACGTGAACTTGTGAAGCCCGGATCCGAGGAAGCGACACTGTTGCGTTCCACAGCGTTCTCCAGGGCGGCTGCTCATTTTATTTTCAGTGTTTCTGCCATTGCCAAAAGCATTTCTGTTCCTGCCACATTCCTGTGTGTTCTTGCATTTCTAAGGGAAAAAAATCCCATTTTCGTGGGGTGTGAAAATTGTACACACTCATTGTAAAGGACGAGAACCATTGTAGAAAAACTCAAAACAAGGTCAAAGGTATTGAGGTGTATGATTTCTAGAATGGAGGGGGATTTCTCCACACCCACCAGGGACGGGTCTCTCTGCCAGAAGGGACCAGATGACACACCCAGCGACTCACGGAGGAAACCCCAGGGTCAAGATCGTGAAGCAGGGCTCAGATGGACTCCGGGAAAGCCACGAGTCAACCCCACGGCTTTCCCGGCTCCTCCGTGTGGCTGCCGCCGCGGAGCCGAGGGAGCTGGACCGTGAGGGGTGCGCAGCAGGGGCCTGGCGGAACCGGCTGGGGCACAGATAGGACCCTCGGTTGCTTTCAGGAACCGGCCCCCTGCAGGCAGGGCCGGGTTGGGGGAGGCAGACTCACGGGGTCCCCACCAGCTGCGGCAGGAGCCAGCGAGCTGCTCCGTCGGGGGCCAGATGGTCCCCCTGGCGGGTCTTCAGTCGGCCCTGCAGGCGGCAACAGAGGACGTGCAAGCCGTCGAGAGGCAGCCACGTTCCAGTGACGCTTCGCTGGTGAAAACAGCCTGTGAGCTGGCTCGTTGCCAAGCCCTGACCTGCAACACGGCGCCCCCGTGGCCGGGGACTGTGGGGCCCCGGGTGTCATCCGGGCTCCTCTGCTGTGGCTGCAGCGGCCGCGTCTCCTCCACGCACGGGCTGGGGGTGGTGCCCGGCCAGGCAGGGAGCAGAGCACGGCCTCCACGGCCCCGGAAGGACAGCGTCACACCAGCGGTTTCATTCTCCGATGAGGTTCCCAGAGAGGTGCTCACACGGCCCCATGACCAGCCGCGTGTCCCCGGAGGGGACGAGATCGTTTCCAGACAGAAGGGAAACCAGGCCCTCACAGACATCTAAACGGGAACGCGGATGGGCGGCCGCCCCTGCCCAGGGACGGGGCAGACCCGCATGCCGGCTGGCTCAAGGGAGGCCACAGGAGGCCCCGATCGAGGAAGGGCACTGAAGGAGCGAGTGCGGATGCGGCAGACTGGCCCTTCCACGCGGGGGCCGTGTCCGCTGGACCGGCTGCTCAGGGCACAGCTCGCACGTCTGCGAGAATCTTCCTGGGTGGCCGTCGGTCGCCCGCGCCCCGCAGAGCTGTGAGAGCTCAGGCACAGTGACGGGCCAGGGTCTCCCGACGCTGAGCGTGTGGTCTAGACAACACAGAGGTCGATGCGGAAGCGCAATTCTCAGGCCGGGAGGCGGGCCCTGTGGCCCGGAGGCGGTCCGAGTGGCGGCCACGCCCAGGAGGGGGTAAGTGGAGCGGGGCGGGGCGGGGACCACCGCCAAGCCCAGCCCGTGCACACAGCGGCACGGAGGGACCTGTCGACAGCGCGGAGTGAAGAGATTCAAGGAGCAGAGGGGGCGTTAAATCCACAGCCACGCATGCGCGCCGAAGCCGCACGTGCACAAGACATGGGGCAAGACCCCGCCCCGGCAGCGCGCCAGGGGTGAGGACAGGACACGGAGAGCACAGCCCGCACGGCGCGGCCTCCGCCCCGCATCCACGCCCTCCTCTGCGTCAGCGCAGCAGCCACGGAAGGTTTATAGGAGCGAAGGGAAACTTACCAAGTTCTTTTCTTCAGAAAAACCCAGACGCAGGGCGCCCGGTTAAGCGTCCGACTTCGGCTCAGGTCACAGTCTCACGGGTCCCGAGTTCGAGCCCCGTGTCGGGCTCTGTGCTGGCAGCTGAGCCTGCTTGGGATTCCCTCTCTCCCTGCACCTCCCCGACTCGTGCACGTGTGCATGTGTTATGTGTGCACGCGCAGGCCTGCTCTATCAAAAATACACATTTGAAATAGGAGTGCGCATCGCCCTGGCTTTCGCCATGAGCGTGACGGGCAACAGCCACTTCCGCGCGCCCACAGACAGGGAGACCCCCCCCCTTCGCAGTCGGGACCTCCTGTGGCTGCTGCTTTGCAGTACGTCCCATTTCACTGAATATCCGCAGTAACCTGCGTGTACAGAGGTGAAGCGAGTGAGTTTTCTTCTGCACACGTCCGAACCTTTGACTTTAAAATCCACTGAAATGAAGAAACAAGAGGCTCCGACGCTTAAGGATAAAACCACATGTACACACACCACACACCGGACACACCACACGCACGCATCCCACACATACACACATGTACACACACCACGCGCACACACACACCACACACATGTACACACCACGCGCACACACATGTACACATATGTACACACACCACACGTACACACACTGCAAACATGGATGCACACGTACACACACCACACGTCACACACGTATGCACCACACACATACACACACCATACACACACCATACACACACACACTTCCCACAGGCACACGCCACACATACACACATGTACACACATGCACACATATGTGCACACACCACACGTACACACACGCATGCACACGTACACATGCACACACGTGTACACACACCACGCGCACACGAATACACCACACGCACACACCACACGTACACACATGTACACATATGTACACACACCACACGTACACACACCACACACATGCACACCACATGCACGCACACCACACACATGCACACAGACCACACATGCACGCACCTCCCACAGTCCCACAGGCACACTGTTTCCGACTCTGCTGGGAGCAGCGCTCCGAGAACTCCCGCGGCCCTTACACTGTCCCGTCTTGGTCTATGGACATGACTCAGTCTGGAAAGTTCCTAATACAAACCAAGTTGCTCAGTCTCCTCGTCTCCCGTCACTCGCTGTAAACATCGAAGACTTTCCTTCTCGAGGCCGCCTGGTGCTGTGGGAGAGCCCGAAGTCCTGGGACGACGCCCGAGAGCCCGGAGCCGCCGCGGCCCGGGGGGGGGGGGGGGAAGGGATCAGGCGCCGCGCCCCGGCTCAGCCTCGTCTCTTTTGTTCCCGTCGCTGGTTCACTTACCGGTTCTTTGCAGAGACTGCTCTGGTTTTCCGTGGGGCTTCTGAGGTCCGGAACCCTACTTCCTAGTTTTCCGTCTGCTCTTGAGGCTTATGTCACTTATGTCACTCATGTCCCTGAATCGTGTCCTCCCCACACTCCACGCGCAGGCAAAGCCGACACCCTCCTGTTCCCGGGGTGTTTTTCTGAAAGGGGGGTGGTGTCCTCTTCCGGACGATCTCGGGCCCTCCGGCCGCGGTTTCCCCGCGGTCGCCTTCCCGGCACCTCCCCACCCCGGGCCCCCAGCCCGGCCCTGCTCCGTCTTCCCGTCGGGGCACAGGGTCTGTTGTGCGTGCCCTTCGCCACCTGGAGGGGACTCGCCGGCCCCCGGAGCCCTGGGAACTGTCCTCTGGCCGGGGAGAGGGGGGCGCGTGCGGTTCCAGATGCTGGGCCGCCAGGGGGTCGCCCGCCGTCCACCTCTGTGTCCCTGCCTGGAGCCGACCCACCACTGCCCAGGCTCCGTACTGAACTCGGTTTCTGGTGCTCGGGCTCCCGGCCCGTGTGGTCTGGGACAGGGGCCGGGCTGGGGCACCAAGCGCTGCAGCCCTGCTCTGCTGGGGCCCCTGCATCTTCCCGGCTCCCGGCGCTGAGGGTCACACCCCTACCTGGGTTTGCTGGGACTTTTTCTCTAATTTTCCTGATCTTTCCCTGTCCATTCTTCGAGAGGCCGGGGGGATGTCCTGATTCTGATTCACTCTGCCGCCTTGGACTTTTCTTCTGAACGTTCACATGAGGACAAATCCTAGTCCCATAAAGATGGATTTGGGGCAGGGGACAGTGTGACTGTCACCAAGAAGGGAAGGCTTAGCTCTTTAGAGCCAAGAAGGGCACCGCAGGCCAAGAGGTCAGGCTTGTCTCAGGCAGAGGCCGACCCGCGGAGGCCCTGAGGGCGGGAGGGGGGAGTCTGAGAAGGCTGGCATGCGTCCCCAGGTCCCGTCTGCCCCCTGCCCCGCCCTGTCCCACTGCGAGGAGCTCAAGTGGCATGGTGACACCACTTCAGGCTACGCTAGGTGGAGGACGGCAGCCAAGATATGAAAAAAAGACATTACAGAAAATAAACGTGAAATGGGGGAGATTCTGTCCATTAACAGGACTTGCCCTTTGGGTCAGACAAGGCTGTTCTTTGTGCCCACCTGCTAAGGGAGCGTCACAAAGATCATTCGAGAACCAGTGGGGCAGAGCATTTGCCCCGAACAGGCCCCTCCGTGATGCCCCGCCGCGGCCATGGGGGTTCCCCCAACTGTCACTCACACGGGACAGGAGGGAGTTTTGTGAGGGGCGCCCCCTGTTTCCGAGTCTGCAGAGAGGGGGACAGGAGCCCTGTGCGCTCCCAGCGGGCTGTGAAAACTCCTGTGCTGAGCCATGACCCACCGCAGAGCGGGGTCCCTCTCTCGGGGCTCCTGGATGCCGGGGCTCCAGGCAGCTGCTCAGGGACTGGGCTCATGAAACCCCGAACCCCCTCCTGGAGGAGGAGAGAACCTGACTTAGGACTTGGGAGGCCCCTGTGCCCACCCCCTGCCCCCTCTCTTCCTGCCCCCCAACCTGCAGGACACTCACCCAGGCCCTCGCATCCTTTCCCAAGCCCCTACTCTCTGAATACGCTGGTGGGGATGTATCCCTGGGCATGCAGCGTCCACTAGGGGCCCCTGTCCCCACCCAGCCTGACCCCCGCCTGAGTGACTGCTCAGAGAGGCTCCAGAAGCCTCAGCCATGGGGGGAAGGGCTGTGGGAGATGGGGGTAACGCTCAGCCGTCCCCCACGGCCCCCGACCCCTCTGAACAGGCCGCCCCCGGAGCTGGGGACCCCGGCTGGTGATGCCTCCTGGTTCCCAGCCTGGTGGAGGGAGTGGAGGACACAGGCGCTGCCCTCCTGACAGCCGGACCCAGGCTCCTGAGGCAAGACAGGAGACCCCCCCATGGGGACTGGGAGACCTGCCCCTTCCTGTGACAGGCGGGAAAGCCCCCCGCGCCTGGCAGCGTCCTGAGACCCACGCCTATCCCGGGCAAGGGTCCCGCCCCCATGTGGCCTAGGAGCGGGCTTTGCTCCTGCAGGACCTCGGCCCGGGCCTGTGCCAGATGGGGAGGTGGCCCCGCCACACGTGGGGGGTTCCCGCCAGAGCTGCTGCTGCCGTCAAGACAGGTCGGCCATCCACAACACGGGGCTTCCGGAAAGATCACAGCCAGGCGGCTCCACGGTCCCCTGGCGGGCCCGGGGCGACACTGTCATCCGTCTGTCAGGCCCTCACACGGGCCGCCCCGCTCCCCATGCCCAGGGCCACACTGGCTTCTTAAGGGAAGCGTCCCCAAGCTGGGTTTGCCTGCTGCTCTGGGCCCCAAGAGGCTCTGATCTGGGGACCACCCTGTTCCCCCCGCGGGGTGGGGGTGTCCCCCCCCTGCTGTGCTCCCAGAGCCTCCCGCGAGCACCTGCGTGGGCCATGGTGCCCCGGGCCCCGGGCAGGCCCCCGAGACCGCCTCCCTCGGAGGCCCGTCCCTTCTCCATGGTGCCCTGGGCCCTGCCGGCCCCCAGGCAGGTTCGCTGCCCCGGTGATGACTCCAGGCCAAGGCCACCTGCTTCTCGGGTAAGTGCCAGTCTGCCAACACCGGCTCTCTGCGCTCACGAAACCACGGAAGCCATGCTGTCACCACCCCCTTCTGCGGCAGAAACGCGTGCAGACGAGGAGCCCCGCCAGGTGAGGGGACCTCCCGCGAGCGCAGAGGCGGCGGCCCCCCGGGGCCACGGGCAGAGCTCTGCGCTGCGCCACCACGGCGGGAGGGAGGCGGACACGTGAGTAGAGGGTGCTTCCGGGGTGGGGGCTCCAAGGGCAAGAGGCAGCCCTTCTCCCCCCGCCCCTGCTGGGCCTGTGCGGCGTCCGCAGGCAGGCGAGGGGAGGGGACACTGCCTGACGTGGTGGACACCCGTCCGAAGTGTCCCTGAGCTGTCCCCAGAGAGGCCCCTCAGGCGGTGAGAGCCCTCAGTCAGGCGGGACCAGAACCGCGCCAGGGTGTCCAGCAGGACCACCCTCGCACCCTCAGTCCGGGTCTCGGGAAGGTCAGAGCAAGGTCCCTGCGGGCGCTGGGGTCAGACGGCCCCACGCCTGAATCCTGGTGCTTCCCCGCCGTCTATCCAGACGGGGGCGGGACGTCCCGAGCCTCAGGGTTGTCAGGCGTAAAGGAGCCCCGAAGAAGGGCCAGCACTGTCCAGGGTGGAGGCCCAGCACGAGGACACACCCAGACGGCCCTCAGGCTCCCGGGGGCCCAGGCCAGGGGGGTGAGGGTAGGAGTGGGCTCTGGGGCCTCACCAGGCGGCGGGGAGGTGGGGTCCACAGAACTGGGCCAGAGCAGGCGGGAGCCCGGGGGAGGGAGCTGCCATAGGCCCAGTGCCCAGATTCCCCGTGTGGCCCTCCCACCCCCTCCAGGCTGCCTCCTCTGGCCAGAGCAGGAGGCTCGGGGGGGCGGTGTGGTCCCCGGAGAGCTGCCAGCCGCAGACCCTCCTGGTCCAGCTCACAGCCCCGCGAGCCATCCAGCGGCCCACGACAGAACGCCAGCGCACAGTCCGGTTTTCTTAGTCGGTAAGGACAAACTGACGGTGGAGGCCCGGGTTGGGAGACTGTGGGCGGGGAGCAGAGGCCCAGATGCAGGAGAGACTGCGTGCGATCCCACGTGGGGGCAGGAGGTGGGGGCCTGGGAGCGGAGGGGGGCAGGAGGCGGGGGCCTGGGAGCGGAGGGGGGCAGGAGGCGGGGGCCTGGGAGCGGAGCGGGGCAGGAGGCGGGGGCCTGGGAGCGGAGCGGGGCAGGAGGAAGCTGCGGTCAGGGGCGCTCACCGGCAGGTCCTGCCCCGGGTCCCGTGAGGGGAGAGGTGCTCTGACCATGGCTGCGCCGGGTGCAGGCAGGGAGGAAAGGGAAAAGAAGGAAGGAAGGGGGCGCAGGTGGAGAGGGGAGGGGAAAGGGGGTGGAGGGCGGGAGAGCAGGTCTGCGGCCCCCAGACCTAAGAGCACTGCCCAGTACTGGATGGCAGGCTGGGTGCCCACCGAGCGTCCGAGTAGGGGCGGGGCAGCGGGTGCCGGGAGCTGGACGTCCACTCGCACGTCACGTCACGTCACATCATGTCCCGTGTTTCAAGGGGGGCAGGCGGCCGGGGTGCAGCTCCTAGGAGGGAGCTCTGGGTTCAAGGGGACCCACGACCTGCACCCGCCCCACGGCAGGAAGAAGTGGGGTCTTCCCTTTCCGCGCTCACTTTTGAAGACAACAGAGTCCGTTACTTTGCTTTCTGAGGAGTGACAAGACCAGCTGATGACAGGCACCCTGCAGCGATTCCCTCCCCGCCCCGGCCCTCCCCTCCCTGCCCCTCGTCCCCCCGCAGCGGCCGTCCGGCCGGTTGGACGGCCAGGTGCCTCAGGGGCACGCTCTGCCCTCGCCTCCCACTGAAAACAGCAAACCCATCAAAGCTCACGGCCAGTGAAGTGCAGGCAAACGTGTGTGCACACGCGCGTACGCGATGGGTGCACACGCATGTACGTGACCTGCGCAGATGTGTGATGGAGGCAAGCGCCATGGAAACAGTTTTATCTTTATTTCCTGAAGCCTGAGGACAGCAGGTACAAATCTGCACAACTGTAACGCGAGGGAATCCTTCTCGTCACGTCTGGTCTCCAACAGCAGCTTTACCTTCCCGGTGATAGTTATGGGTCGTTCCCAAAGCTACAAGCTTCCCGAGCCCTCTAAGGGCAGGAGGCCCCTGCCCCCGCCGGGCCGTCCAGCCAGGGACCCCGCGAGCGAGGCTGACCGGCCGCGTCCCCGTCATCGCCATGCAGCCTGCAGAGGAGGGTCCGTCACTTCAGCCAGATCCACTTGTCGCCCACGTCCGCGTTGTACCCGGGGCTGTACTTGCGTCCTGGCAGCTGTGGGGGGAAAGCCACGGTCACATGGTTCACAGGAACAGGGAGCCCGCGCCAGGGCCGGTCCCGCTGCCCCGGGGGCTGCCACAGGCCCTGGCCACAGCTCCGCCGGCCAGCGTGCTCCCCGGGCCGCAGCCCCGGCTCTGATGGCCGCGATTTGAAAACGCGGGGCCCTTGCCTTCCGCCCTCCACCCTGTACGTCGGCAGAATAAGGAAGCAGATGGAGGGGGGCGGTGAATGCCAGGCCTAACCTGGGGGAGGGAGGGGCGGGGGGGGGCGCGGCTGGACCCCGGAGGCCTGTCCGTTGGCAGCAGTGGGGCTGGAGGATGGAGGTCTGCCAGGACCCCCGGCTGTGGACCCAAGGGGAGTCGGGGCACAGTGGGGGGCCTGCGGGGCAGACAGACCGCGCCACGCAGACACAACCCACCCCACTGGCAAAGGAGTCTCTGCAAGACAAGGCCTGCCAGCCCCGAGCGGCCCGAGAAGGCAGCACCCACCGCAGGGCGGCCTTGCGACCGGGCTGCGCGTGGCTCCCCGGGCCCGAGGGACGGTTACACAGGAAAATGCTCAGACACAGCACGTCTTCCAAGTTACATAAGTGGGAACAAAATACTGAATTTTCTTTTTCATATTTTCACATCACGAATAGATTTGTTCACACTACATAGAAAACTCTTCCAAATTTTACACCTAAGTACTGAAAAATTAAAAAAACAATAAACCAGGGGCACCTGGGTGGCTCCGTAGGCTAAGTGTCTGACTCGGTTTCAGCTCAAGTCATGATGTCAGGGTTCGTGAGTTTGACCTGACGTGCTGTCGACCTGGGGCCTGCCTGGGACTCTCTCTCCCCCGCCTCTGCCCCTCCTTTGCTCACTCTCTCAAAATAGATAACTTAAAAAATTTTTTTAAATACAGCAGTCTCTCCTTTATCCCGATCAACAAAAGGCACCTGCCCGAAGCCACAACAAGGGGACCACGGAGGGCATGTGGGCAGCACCGGGGGAGGCTCTGAAGGCCACTCCCAGGTCAGCTGGAGCCCTGACAACCGGCTCTGAGGCCCCAGACCCAGGTCCTCTCCCAGCTACCGGAGCCCCTGGTGTGCAGGGGGTCTGGCCGCCGGGGCACTGGCTGAGAGGGTGAGCCGGGAGCTGGCACGCGGGCAGAGGACGTAAGCACAGGCTGTCTCTGCCTTCGGGCTGTTAACGGGACCTCATCCGGGTGCCAGGAGCGCTCTGGGACACAGAGGACAAGACCCAGCTCTCCAGGAGTTGAGAGTCTTGGGGGAGACTGGCAGTGTCCCCGGTGGGGGCACTGGAAGGCTGGGGCTGAGGCTTCAGGGACGGGGCGTGCGGGAGACCCACAGGTGGGCCACCAGCACCCAGCAGGCGACCCACCGAGAGCAGAAATGAGGAGGGAGGCCGGGCAGGGGCGTCATCCGGAAACACCCCGCCAACGGCTGTCCGGGCACCGCAGCCACCGCGGGAAGGGACAGCGTGCCCGCCAGAAGACGGCGGCGCTCGGAGCGCCCACCCTGCGCAGCCAGGGCGCCGCGGAGGCCCTCAGAAATAGAATGTTCAACCACAGAGCAAATAAAAACTAGCAGCGCATCGAGCCTGCGGAGTCCGGCCGCCAGCTATTCGCTGCCTCAGGAAGTCGGCTCCCTGGCGCCTCAGGGCGGCGTCCCACTGGCCTTTGATTCCAGGTCCTAGGGTCCCTTTCCGGCGCATTTAAGCCGACAGAGACCCCAGGGCAGGTTTCTGCTCGGAGCATTTCCCACTGGGGGCAAAACCAGCTGCCTACCCGTTGCTCCGTTTCTGTATCTGCTCATCTACGAAAGCCTGCAAATCGACAGAACCCCGCTCACGGTCGTCACGGGAGAAAACCCCGCCCAGGCCCCGACACCAGAGTGGCGCGTCCCCGGCCCGGCCACCCCTCTGCGCCCCGGGACGAGGGCCACCCCTCGGTGACGGGGCCGCCAGCCAGGACTGCGCCGTGGAGCGGAGCCGCCGGGGCCAGCCACCCACGCTCCGCAAGCACGGACGTTCCGGTTCCTGTCCCCAGCCTCCTCCGGGTGAACATACGAGGGAAGTTTTAGAAGGAATTCTGACTGCTGGACGCCCCTCTTCGCTCTGTGAAAATAGCCCATGAAGTGTTCCGTGTGGGGGGGGTGGGGGGAGCCCGCCGACAGGGCCCCAGGGCCCCACGGGCCAGAGAGGGAGGAAGGCCACCGAGGAAGCGAGGCCTCTGGAGCTCCCCTCCGAGATCCCGCGTGGGGCGTCTGAGCGGGGTCGGTCCTGCACGCGCCCGTCCTCGGGGTTCGCGGCCGCGCCGCTTTAGTACTTTCGGGAGGGAGTCTCCCCACCTTCTCCACTGACTGCTGAACATCAGGAAGGTTAGGGGCGCCTGGGGGCTCAGCGGGTCAAGTGTCTGCCTGGATGTCGGCTCAGGCCATGATCTCCAGGTTCGGGAGATCAAGCCCCACGTCAGGCCCTGTGCTGAGAGGGCGGATCCTGCTCGGAATTCTGTCCCTGCCCCTCTCCTGCTCCTGTGCGCATGTGCTCGCTCGGTCAGAATAAAGGTTAAAAAAATCAGTAAGTGAATTTCTTTAAGCAAACACCCCAGCGAACCACAAACACAAAGCTGTCCTCCGGAGGCTGCGCACCTCCAGGGCTCTCACCACGAGCGGGGTCAGTGCTCCCCGTGAGCCTGGCAATGGCGTCTGGCCGCTGGGAGGCGCCAGCAACAGGCAGAAGGCTCAGCTGAGCCGCCCAGAGAGGGCACCGATCTCTGGGAGCAAGTGTGAGGGTGGCCTTCCACCCGCGCTCCCCCCTGCACCGCCCTCCTTGGGGCGCCGGGGAGGCGCTCGGCCTCGCAGCCCAGAGACAGAGCAAGGGCGTCCGCGGCTCAGCCGTTCCTCCCCAGGCCCCGTCTTGGCACCGTCCTGACTGGCACAGAACAGCTGGGGAAAGACACGATACCAAAATTCGTGTTTGCACATTATTCCCAATCCCCCCAGATTATGTAATTGTGCAAAATATGCGTGTCAGAGGGTCATCTATGGCAGTGTGAACTGTGATACCCCTGACCCTGCTGGCACATAGCACATGACAGCTTCCGGGACACCCCCCCGCCCCCACACATGCACACACGGGCTGCTGGCACACCACCCCTGAGGGCACATACAAAAGAAACTTCTCACGAGGCTGCCTGTTAGGGGCCCGGGGCCAAGGAAGGACAGCGGATGTAACCCCACCAGGACAAACAGCCAGGACGCCCGCGGAACCAGACTCCGAACCCCTCCGGCTCTGACCCCGCCCCCACCCACCAGGCCACGGGCCACGACTGCCCCGTGTGCACAGCCCTCGGCCCGGTCACCACCAGTGCGGCCGACCCTGCTCCGTGAGGCTTCGCGGAAGAGAAAGCACCTTCGACACGCCCCCCCCCCCGGGGTTTCCCAGCCTCAGGCCCGCTTGGAGAAGGGGGGCTGCTCGCTTCAGGGAAACAGGAACGGCGGGTGGACGGATGCCGACACGGCAGTCGGGACGTGCACAAGATGCTGGCCCGGACGTGACGCTGCTGCTTAGCCCGTGGGCCGTTCCGGGCTTCCCCGTGGCCTTGTGAGCTTCTGCATTACAGAGGGTGGCCTAGTGCGGGGGGGGGTGGCCTAGTGCGGGGGGGGGGTG
>PISW01016226.1:0-13948 GCA_004023785.1 Mungos mungo | reverse complement strand
TTTTTTTTTCCCCTAGGAAGTGTGTCTTGGGTTTTTCCCTTATTATTTTCTTTACTTTTTTTTTTCCTCTTCTTTTTTTGGTGGTGGGGGTGGTTATGTTTAAATGAAGTTGCTTTTACAACACCAAAGACTTAATTATCCGTTTCCTACATAACAGGTAGCTACTTTTTGGCATGGACCTCAAGTATATTGTAGTATAGAGGTGGAATTTAAGGAAAGGTATTAAGCAGGCTGTGTTGTAGCTTATGGGCAAGTAATAAATTGTATCATTTACCTTGAATGTATCATAGATAAGCTGCTATATAACAATCGCCACTTCAGGTAGCTGTGAAATTAGGTGGTTAACTAGTTGTTACTTAACCTTCTAATTTCTGTATAAGTCTAATTACATGAAATAGAAGTTAGGGTTTTGATTTTTTACTATGTTTTTCTGTTTGGAGTGTCATTGTAACTACTGTAGTGTAAATGATGGAAAATAATTGCATATGTAAAAAAATAAACAAACAGAAAAAATAAAAATAAAAAAAATAAAAATAAAAAAAATAAAAGTAAGTTATACTTGAAAAAAAATAAAATAAAATAAATCTTTGCCTGTTAAAAAAAATAAAATAAAATAAATTCTATTGTATTACAAGTTTCCAAACAAAAGATAAATAAAAGAATTATATACATACATATAATTATGTATATAATTAAAAAAAAAAAAGAAGTAAGACTCCTTGTGACGAAAGGGCAGTGTTGATGGGTTTGTGTCCTCAGCACGCGCCCCGCCCCTGCCCCGCGCAGCTTACACACTTAGGGAGGGAAGGCTAAAATCGGATCGAATAAACATTTAAGCACATACACATACCCCCCCCGAGAGAGAGGGGGAGAGAGAGGCAATGGCTTCAGGATTTCTAACGGCAATTCTATACCGAGGGCTCAGACTAGCCCGTGGGGGGTTGCGGCAGCGCGTGACCCCGTAATGAGCCGCCCCCGGAGCAAGAAAAGCTGCACAGTCAGCTCGTCGGGTCCCTGAAGCGTCTCCCGCGATCATAAAGAACAACACTGAAAATGAGGCTTGTCGCTGGAGTCAGCACACAGATGACGCGCTGAAGTCACACAGGTGGCCCCTTCGCCGAAGAAAAGTGACACGACTGAGCTCTGCAAGGTTCCTGGCCGCACCACTGAGACGGGGAGGACGTGTCTCAGGAACGTGAGCGGGAGAACCGAGAGCCCCTGCCCGGAGCCAGGCCGCAGGCCGGGTGCCCGGCGTCAGCGCCCCGGGTCCCCACGCCCCATCCCCCTGCGCCCCGCCCCCCCGCCACCCCCACCCCCACCCCGTCCCCCCACTCCCCATCCCCGGAGGCTGCCGTGGGGGAGGGGGCACGGGGCACGAGAGCCCTCACACACTTCAACTGGCCCTGCCCCCCTTTCCCTGCCCTCTCTATTGGGGTTCAGGGAGAGCATCATTCCAAACGTGGATTTTTAAAGCTCGTGCTGTGGCCTCTGCCCCCCACACAGAGCTGGGGAGAGCCAGGGGCCAGCGGGCACGAGGGGCAAGTCACACAGCTGGGCCGCACGCCGACAGCCTGGCTCCGACCACAGCCCTGAAGCCCATCCGCCCTGGCAAAACGTTTTCCAAGAGCCCTTTTTTAAAAAAAGACATCCAGGGGCACCTGGAGGGCTCAGTCAGTTAAGCCTCCGACTTCAGCTCAGGTCATGATCTCATAGTTTGTGGGTTCGAGCCCCATATCGGGCTCTGTGCTGACAGCTCATGGCCTGGAGCCTGCTTCAGATTCTGTGTCTCCCTCCCTCTCTGTCCCTCCCCTGCTCACACTCCATCTCTCTCTCTCTCCAATATAATATAAAAAAACAGTCACAAACAAGGCACGGACAGCACAGAAGTGGCTGTCGTTACACGGTGGGGACAAATAAGGGTCACGCCCCCCCCGCCCCCCACCGAGGGACGGCTGTGTGGACAGCGCACACGGGCACAGCCTCCCGTGACCCCGCAGTCACACCTGTCTCTCCAGGGCAGATCCACGACATGAGAGGTTCTGCTCGCGTCACACCCACAGACAGATCTGTCACTCCTGGCTGTGAGAACATGTGAGCTTGCTAGCCGCTCGCGACCCAGACTCACACAACAACTTACCTCTTCGGAGCTCATGCGGGCTGGGGGCACTTTATAGACCAGACAGTGCGAGGGGTTGGGCCGGATCCCCCCCTGCAGAGGCAGGATCACCTTCCCGGAGCCAGCTTCCGGCAAGGGGTTCCAGACGGCCCAGCGGACCATGTGCATGCACGCCACGCCGGACAAAGGGGCGACCGAGGCTGCCTGGAAGGAAGACAGAGCACAGGGTGCGTGAGCCACCAGCAAAGCCGGCTCGAGAACACCGGGGGGCAGTGCCGCCAGGCAGGGGCCGTGTAGGAGGAGGAGGAGGGCACCACACAGCTCGGGGAGCAGGGAAGCAGCCGCCCACCCTGAGGACCCCCCCAAACCTAACCAGCACCCTCCTCCTCCACACCGGCCTCCCCTTCTGGCTCAAAGCAGCTGCGGCTCTTCCTTTAAAGACCGACACCACCCTCTGGCCCTTCCGGTCCCTGTGAGGCCCTTGGTGCGGGTCTGGACACACGCTGACCTTGCCCACATCTGCCCAAGTGCACTAGGAAAACACCAGCAGTGTGAGAGGACACTTTGTAAAATGATGAAAGATGCACATGGGAGTACAAGTCAGGATTATTTACACACGTTTTCTGCAGCTAAGTCCCCACTCGCGAAGAACGGAAGGCACATTTTACCCAGGTGACTCCGTGCACCGGGGGAGTCGGCCAGGTCCTTCCTCTGCCTTCTCTATCATGGCCAAGTGAAAGCCGTGAGGACACTAAGGAAAACCTAGGATTAGGGAAGAGTCGTTTTCTCCAATAGGGTTTGGGGGCTCCAGTCGGCAGGGTTTTAGCGGCACCACTAAGGAGGAAGAACAGAACCACGCTCCAGGCCCCGTCGGCTGGGCAGGGAGACAGGCAGGAGGCAAGGTCAGGAACTCGGCTGTGACCGAGCCCGATGCGCAGGTGCCACAGGCTCCTTGGGAGGCAGCGCATGGCGACCCCAGGAGGGCCACTTCCCGACCAGGGCGCACGAGGCCCTTGTGAGTAGGTCAGACCGGACGCCCAGGAAGGCCCCTTCAAGCCCCAGAGCATGGCGGCCCTAACCAGGGTCACGGCGACACGGTCCAGACCCGGGGCCGCAGCCACACCTCCTCTGCCCCGACTCCCGGCCTGGCTGAGGACATGGGAGGAGCAAACCCTGAAGGCGGCAGGTGTGAGAGCACACAGCCCACCTCCTGCCGCTCTCCCCAGAGGCAGTGCCCTCTGGCACGAGGGTGGCGGCTCCTGTGGCCCCTGGGCAGCTGGGGGGCCAAGGGCCTCTGACGCCCCAGACCAGCCCCAGGTGCAAACCCAGGCAGGCCTTGCACTCTCGGAAAGGAACGGAAGCCCACGCCCCATCTGTGATGGTGAAGGACGTCGTCCCCGAGGAGAGGAGAGCCAAGGGTCCCGCTGACACGGGCCGCGTCCGGCAGAACGGCTGGGGCTCCCAGCAGACCCCGCTACCTGTCCCGGCCAGGAGTCCGTGGCCCCCGGGTCCCAGGCACACAAGAGGACTCTGGCTGGAGCCCCACGCAGGCGGCCAGATGGTCAGCGAGGCCACACGCAGTCACGTGTGGAAAAGTAAGCTCCTTGGCCCCGCCCCGTCTCTCTAAACTGCTCCTTGGCCGGATGACCTCCCTTCCTGAGAGTCCCTCAGTCACACAGGGACACACGTCCAGAGGCAGCTCCTGGTCTTGAGCTCCTCTCTTCCCGAGGCCCCATGGTTATTGGACCGACCTCACATCAGGGGGGCCTGTTCTGACCCTTTAATGGAGCCAAACGTGGGGCGCCTGGGTGGCTCAGTCGGTTGAACGTCCGGCTTCAGCTCAGGTCATGATCTCACGGTTCGTGGATTCGAGCCCCATGTCGGGCTCTGTGCTGACAGCTCAGAGCCTGGAGCTGCTTCAGATTCTGTGTCTCCCTCTCTCTCTGACTCTCCCCTGCTCGTGCTGTCTCTCTCTCTCTCTCAAAAATAAATTAAATAAATAAAATAAATAATTAATTAATTTTTAAAAAAACAACAAAATTACTGGAGATGTACTGGCAAAACTGGCCACTACAAAACCACGCAGACCCAGTCATCTCTAGACTACTTTCCGCACAGTCAGCTCCTAGAAAATCCAGGATATTAGGGGATCAAAAATAAAATAAAATACGTATCCGAGTTTTGATGCTCTCTGTGCAAGTCCTTCTGGCTTAATCATTCAAATTGGGCGATTCTGATACGCAATCTTCCGGCTTCGGGGCTCCTTCGGCCTCCTGGTCCTCAACCGCTGGAGCTCCCCTGCGCAGCGTATCCGGCCAGATACACGCACTCCAGCTTCCCTCGCTCGTGTTCCCGACAGCTCTGACCAGAGGACACGGTTAGCGAGTCACGGATCACTCCTTTGCAAAGATTAGGGCTCGGTGACCATTCAATGGCCATTTATGAGCCTGTGCTCCCTGTCACCAGGCCAGGGTGACACCTGGAGGCGGGAACGGCCCCCACCCCACGCCCCTCCAATCCCCCAGCCCCAGCCCCAGCTCTGAGGAGAAGGGCAAGTGCGTCCAAGCAGGTGGACGGTGCGAGCGGCTGTTCAGCAGCCCCGCCTGAGAGGCGCCACCTGTGGGTGAACCCCAGGGGTCGAGGGAAGACCGGTTACCTTAGAACACCGTATCCTGCCCAGTTGGGTTTGACGTCATGAAAAGAAGAAAAAAAATACATCAACTGCTCCCACTAAGACTTTTCATGGTGACGACAGACAACATACCCGGGGCCAAGGACACTCTTGGAGCGTGAGGCAGGGTCTCATGGGTCAGCAGAGACACGCCGACTCTCACCAGGCAAAGCCCCAACCGGAAACAGACACAGGCCCCTGGGAGCCCGTGACCCGGGCTCCCCGAGGGGGGCTCACCGGTGGCCTCAAAAAACAACATGTTCACATCCTCAGCGCTGAGCGCTGTGACTGTGACCGTATTTGGAAAAAGGGTCCACATCCATGCAATTAATTATTCTGCGATTAGGGGATCTAGATTATCCAGCTGGACCCTAAACCCAATGACAAGCATCCTTACCAAGCAGGACAGAAAGACACTGAAGACAGATGGAGGCGACACGCAGAGGGAAGGCCGTGTGAGGTGAAGGCAGGCGCTCCGCCTCAAGACAAGGGCCACCAGCGGCCGCCCAAACCCGGAAGAGGCGGGAAGGACCGTCCCCCGCAGCCTCCGAGGGCAGCCCCCCTGCCTGCGCTGGCTTCGGCCCGGCCCAACTGGTTGTGGATGGAGCCCTCCAGGCTGGGACAGAATAAATGTCAGCTGCTTTGAGACTCACACAGTTCGTGGCAATTGGCTCCAGCAGCCCCAGAAATGAACAAAGTCCCCTCGGCTTCCGTCCGCAACCAACACGAAAGTCCCCCGGAGGCAGGTAGAAAGTTCTTGTTATTCCATGAGGGTGACTGTCTCCAGCTTCTGCTCACCCAGGGACGGGCTTCCTCCCGGGGGCGACGGTAGTGGCTCCCCTCGAAATACGGTTCGAGGTTACAACCAGCGTGCGGTGCACCCCAGAGCCACGCGAGCCGCGGGTGAGCCTGTCGATGGCTCTGCAGAAAGCAGACTCCCACGGTGGGGGGAGGGGCGACGGGAAGAAGTCCTGTTCGCGACAGCGGCACAGATATCAACGAGAATACGCGTCATAAGCAACTGTTCGACTGTTTAAAATCCACTTTTTAGGGGCGCCTGGGGGGACGGTCGGTTAAGCGTCTGACTTGGGCTAGGGTCATCATCTCACAGTTTGTGGGTTCGAGCCCTGCGTCAGGCTCTGCGCTGACAGCTCAGAGCCCGCAGCTGCTTCCGATTCTGTGTCTCCTTCTCTCTCTGCCCCTCCCCCCATTCTGTCTCAAAAATAAAGAAACATTAAAGAATTATTTTAAAGGAGGAGGAGGAGGGAGAAGGGAGAAGAAGGAAGAGGAGGAGGACGAGGAGGCGGCGGCAGCGGCGGCGCAGGGTGGGAAACCGCAGCCCCTCTCGGACACGGCAGACCCCAGGGCTGGAGGAGGGAAGACATGGTGAACCTGGGGGGTCCTGTGACGCCAGAAAGTAGCAACAGTTTGGGAAACAGAACATGACGGAGGATGTCGCAAGGACACAGCCCGAAGGCACCGTGGACACTCGGGACACTCTGAGCACCAAAATAAGCAGGGACAGCGGTTTGTTCTTCTCAAAGGTGCCCTGAGTCCATCCCAACAGGGAGCCAGAGGCAGCAGATGCCAAGTCCAGGGGCGGCTGGATGAGGGCAGAGGCCTGTGGGGCTTAGGGGTCTCCCACCGACTGCTTCTCAGCTGCCAGAAGGGAGGTGGCACTCTCCAGTGGGGACATCACCCAGTATGTGCCCAGGGGCGCTGGCGTGGCTCCGTCGGTCAAGTGTGCGACTCCTGATCTCAGGATCATGGGTTCAAGCCCCACACTGGGGGCAGAGATCACTTAAAAAAATAAAATCTGTAGGGGCGCCTGGGTGACTCAGTCAGTTGGGCATCCAACTCTTGATTTTGGCTCAGGGCATGAGCTCATAGTTCGTGGGTTCAAGCCCCATGTTGGGTTCTGTGCTGACAGTGTGGAGACTGCTTGAGATTCTCTGTCTCTCTCTCTCTCTTTCTCTCTCTCTCTCTGCCCCTCCCTCACACAGTCTTTCTCTCAAAATAAACATTTTTTGAAAGTTAAAAAATAATAAAATCTTTTAAAAAAAAAAAACCTAACTAGGCCAGCGAGGCGGGAGGGACCTCCCACCCCCCGACGCGGCAGCCGGAGAGGCAAGCGCACATCTGCGGTGCTCCCACAGGGGTGCGGGCGCCGGCTCCATCTGGAGGAGACATCACCACACCTAACACGACAAACACTCGCTTTAAAATGTCCCTTAAAGGACGGAGACTGTCCTATAAAAATAAAGTCACAAAAGCCAAGAAAGGCTGAGGAGCTGCTCCAGAGCCAAGGGGACCCCGGAAGAAGAAACACGAACACTGCGTGCCCTGCGCTGGGGACCAAGGCCACAGGGGACACGCCAGGTGGCGGCAGGACCAGCTCCCAACTCTGCACGTCACTCCCAGACAGATCACAGGAAGTACACATGTGGATCCGCACGCGCGCGCACACACACACACACACACACACACACACACACACCAGGAGGGGGCGAGGAACAGGAGCCAGCGAGTAGACATAAAGCAAGTGTGGCGAACGTGACGGGTGGATCTGGGTAAGAGCAGGCTAATAGTCCTGGTAATTTTGTAACTTGTCTGTAAGCTTGAAATCACATCTAAATAAAATGGGGTTTTTTTTCTGTTTTGAACACTTTATTGTTGGAGCATGAAGGCATAGCCCGTGGACAGTTAGAAGAGAAATACATTTCAGACAAATGCAAAGAAGTATTCCTCTACAGAGTAAGTGAAACGTATATGGAATTTGGTTTTCTAAGCCCCGGTGACAATTAAAATGTAATTTAAAACAAAAAACTACAGAGAGTTCCGTAGCAGGCCAGCAGGCTTGGGGTGCACTCCTGGTCTCTTTAAGGGGCTTTAAGCACTTTCTCTAGCACAGAACTCAGCGGGCGAGCATGGGGGGCACGGTGCCCAGGTCCACCTTCTCCTGGGGTGCTGAAACACAGTCATTCCGGGGTACTCAGCGCTCTGGGTTCCAGCGTTAGGAACAAGGCACACATGGAGGCTTTGGGATTTTCGTTAGCATCCAAATAAAAAGGTTTCAAAGAAATTACATAAAGTCCTACGGTGCCTTTTTTCCAAGAGCGTTAAGAACATGGAAAGGCAATAAGTGACAGACAGTGAGAACAGTCACAGGCTGCATCTCTGACAGAAGACCTTTAGCAAAAACACGTAAGAGAGACTCCTGTCCAACCATAAAAAAACAAAAAAAGACACACGATCCTAAACAGTGGAACGGCCACTTCCCAAAGGACGATTAGGAATGGCCAACCAACACAGCGACAAGGACTCATCACAGGTCATAGTCACGCCCGCTAGAAAGGCTGAAATTAAAGACAGACGAAACCAGAAGCTGGTGAGGATGTCGGACAGCAGTGATCCCCAAACAGCGCTGGGGCGGCTACTGCGGGAAAAGACGCGTTTCTTGGAAAGGTCACCTCTACCTACCCAGGACCCAGAACTCCGCTCCGCGGCACTCACCGGGAAGAAAGGAAAACGTACGTCCACAGCGACTGGCCCAAGAATGCTGAGAGCAGCTCTGTTCAGCAGCTGGAAAAGCCCACCAAGAGCAAAATGAAAAGACAGACCTGCAAACCACGTTGCCCGATAAAAGGTGAACACCCAGAACACAGAGAGAACCGCCAAACTCTGCGACCACACCAGCAACCAGCGGACTCCAAAGTAGGCAATGGACTTGAACACTGCTGTGGATAACGCGGACACGGACGCGGGAAACGCGTGTCTCCGACGCGGACACGCACTCGGGAACACGCACGTCTCTTCGAGATGCTCCTTTCATTCCTTTGGGTGTTTACGCAGAAGCAGAACTACCGGATCACGTGGAAATTCTACCTGTGATTCCTTGAGGAATTACACAGCAGCTGCACTGCGGAGCTCCTGCCGACAGGAGGCGCCCTGGCGACGCAGGGACACCGGCTCGCTGCAAGGGACCACGAGCCAGGGTATCCAGAAACATTCCTAGGAAACCCTCAAGATGCCTCTATTTCCAAGTTCTAAAAGAGCAAATTCACGTCATTTTCAGGATAAATCAAGGCACAATCCGAAGGTGCCCAATACAGATCATCAAAATATTCAGCTCCGGGGACTCCCGGACATCTGGCAAGCACCCGGATCTCTGCTAGAGGGACGTGTTCTGTCCAGAGAACACAGGCCAGTACATAAACAACAGATCGCTCACCTTCACCTTCCAGAGGCCGGGGAGGTACTTTGCTGCGTGACTCCAAAAAGAAGGACTGTTTGGACCCCTGGCAGCCCTGCGGGGGCTTGTACGTCTGAATAAAGACACAGCAAAGGATCCCAGGCCTGACTGTTTTTACCACTGCCTGCTTTCTGCATCCGTCTCTTACATCCCAAGGAGTCAGCTTTCTTGGTAAACACTGAGGGACCCACACTCCTGCAGCTGCCAGGCTGTCGGAATGCACCGGCTCGCGCAGGCGCGCTGTCCCCGCGCTCAGTCCCGGGCAGGCAGCTGTCTGGGCAGAGACCCTCCCTGGCCAGCCCGAAGACAGATCACAAAGGCTGTAGCTGTGCCGACGAAACGCAAGACACCAAACCACAGCAGCAGACCACCACCGACGGGGCGTGTCTCCTCATACCCGTTTCTCCAGCTTGTATTTTGTTTGTTTGTTTGGTTGGTTCCCAAGTTTCATTCAAGAACTCCTACAAAATACGTCAGATGAAGGAGTCTGAACCCTCCTCCTCCTCCCCTTGGTTCATCAGGAAGGAACGCAGTCGGTGACTCTCCGCTGTCAGCAACCACACATGACCGATCGTGTGGATCGTTCTTCTTCAAATATTTTTGGGCGAGATATTTCCACCGCCTTTCGGAACAAGGCACCTGAGAGGCTACAGTGACCTTGCTCTTGCTCCTCTCAACGGTCACCACCGTCCACCGCGGTCCCCAGCTCTCCCGTTCGCTTTGATCCGCTCTTGAAGAAACAGCTCCAACTTGGCAGCACCCACCACTCCGTCTCCCATGGGTGGGTGCCGTCCAGGGGAAACTTCAGAACCTGATCCTTTCTTTGCCCTCCTTCGCCGCAAGCTTCTCCACGGGTGCCAAGGCGGCGGCAGACGAAGAAAGGGAGGGAGTTTGTCTTTAACGACCGAACGAAACCCCCAGGACCAAAAGCTTCCCTCAGACGCCGTGACGGGGTGTCGAGGGGAGACCGGACAGTCCAGACGGCGTCTCCCGTCCAGAGAAACCGGGTAAGAACGACCCGTCTCACAAAGGGCCGCAGGAGACCAGGCCCTTAGCTCCCAGTCCGAAGCGCGAGCAGAGCCTGGGTAAGAGCAGGCTAACACACTCGGATGCGTCGGGACTAACAAACGCAGGGACGAGGGACCCGGCAAGGCTGTCCTGGAGACAGGGCGTGGCCCCGAAGGCGGCCTCGTGAGGGAGGCCGCACCTGCCCCCGTCGTGCAGCAAGACCTGACTCAGAAACCACTTTCCAAAGAACAGTGCAGGAGGCTTCTGGGAGCGCCTGTTTCCAACTGGGGGAGGGACTTGAGGAAGGCGCACAGGGGCCGCCGGGTACCAGGAGGTACCGGAGAGTTCTGCGTGCTTCCAGGCGTCCTGATGGTGCTACCACGGTGTTTCTAAGCCCCACCGTTAGGAGACACAGACCCGCCCGTTCACAGAGGCAGCAACAGGCTGTCTGGGGCCGTGAGCGGGTGACTTCTGGCTCCACCACATGCTGCTCTCTGCCTTCATATTCGGAATCTTCCACACGAAGGGGTTAAAGAAGAAAAGAACGTACGCGCCACCACATTCACAGGCGTGAAAGCAGATGGTGACGGGAATGTGCTTGAAAATAAACCTAAGCTGCTGGTGCAGACAGCGGAGGGCAGCGCACGCACGCAGGACACTGCTGGGCCGCCCGGGTCCTTCCGCTGGGGGCCGCCTGCCTCAGCGCGTGTCTGAGCGTCTGCCGCACGAGGCTCTAACACGGGGAAGGAAGGGGGGACCTGCAGGCGGAGCTCACGTCAAGAGTGCACCCCACAACAGCAGAGAGGGCCTGGGGGCACCCCACAATAGCCCAGAGAGGGTCCCGGGTGCCCCACAACAGCAGAGAGGGCCCCAGGGCGAGCTGGCCACGGCCTGTCCTCCCAGGCTGAGCCAGATTGCATGGGGACCCCTAGCTGCGTCCCACCACCTGCCCCTGGTTAAGCATGTCCATGAAGAGTATCAGGGGAGACACATCACTTCTGCTGTGTAGGGACTTTGTCATTGTGAGTAATTGACACGTAACCATCATCTACACGTAAATGGATCTGGAGGGCGCCACGGCTCGCCCCCCCCCACCCTCCCGAGGGCAGCTCCAGGATTCCAGCCCCAGAAGGCACCCCCCTCCCCAGGCAGGACCCCCGCACCCACGCCTGGGACGCCCGCCCCACACAGCCTGGCGCCTGCACACACAGCTGCATCTTAGACATAGTGTCTGGTAAGAAAGAAAGAAAAGCAGAGCTGGGAACGGACACAGCGACGCAGCGTGACCGTGTGTCCAGCTGTAACCTGAACCCCTGCCTCCAGATGTGCTCCCTGATCGGGACTCTCAATGACACCGATCTGAGGTGTGGACGGCAGAGGTCGGCTGACTGTGGCCAGAGCAGCCCCTCCGCTCGGCACCCCGCGCCCCTTCGTAGGGCTCACCCCAGGACCGTGCTCAGTGCTGGCAGACCGACCACCACGGAAGGTGCCGGGTCGTCCTTTCTTTATTCTGGACTTACTTGTTAAACTGACGCTTGCTTGTACGAACAGCAAATGGAATGTTTGTACGGCAGGATTTGGATTTTCCAAAGAGTCGGCTTCAATAATGTAAATGTCTATCTGCTCTACAGCGACCCTGAGGCACCCGGGGGTGCGGGCAGCAACCCCAACACGGTCAAAAACCTGCGTGAACTTCCCGACTCTCCAAAAACGTAACTGCCAGAAGCCTACAGCTGACCAAAACCCTTACCCAGAACAGAAACAGCCGACCAACACGTGTTTTGTGCATGTACGTCTCCCATGCTGTGTTCTTACAGTGAAGCTGGCAGGAAATAAAAATGTCACTAAGAAAATCCTAAGGAAAAAATGCACATGCCGTACTCGCCTGTATTCACCGGAAAACACCAGTGAGAGGGGGACCCGGTGCTGCCCGAGGGTCAACCATATTCCTTCCAACTGCACCCTGCCAACTCTGGCTCTCGGTTATGACTCAGGCACCTGTCAGGCTCGCTATAGGACGTGTGTCACTTGTGCAGATTCAGGCTTTCCTGTGCTTAATTGAGTATGAAAAATACATGAAAATGGACTCATTTTCCAAACTAAGTATCGATCTGATGACTGGATTAATGCTATGATCACGCACACCTGCCGCGCTATTTATTACCACCAGCCAGCACCACACACTGTCACCACGGAGACGGGAAATGACAGTAAGACAGTCGCCGCTGGGAAGAGGCGTTTCCTGAGCTGGCGACCGCGGTCTGCACTTGTCGCCCCCGTGCTAACACGGAAATGCCAGTGGTGACCTTGTCGGTTCTTGGGGCGCGGAGCCCAGGGCCGGGTCCTCACCTTGCCGTCCGCCCCCGTGGGGCTGCTGAACACGTACTCCAGCTGAAAGATCACGGCGAACGCCGGGTGACGGACCAGCTCGCGGAGTCGGAGGCGGCTTCTCAAAACCAGAGCCTGGCTTCCGGAGCTGGGACAAAACACAGAGCAGCGGCCCGTCAGGCTGCGCCCCGCTCACCCGCCTGGGCGCGGGGCGTCCCCCCAGCCCCAGCAACGCCGCTGAGCGCTTCCGTGCGCCCGGCCCCCGAGGCAGGTCCCAAACCAGAGCCTTTCTAGGTGCCTCCGTCAACACGCTCCCCAAACCACCAGAGCTTATGTGAGGAGGCTGGGTCTCCAGGGGGTCGCGTCCTCTGGGGCCGGCCTTGCCCGGATTCCCACGGGGCACCCCTCAGCGAGGTCTGGGATTCTGCCTTGGGATGCAGCCAGTCCCACCTGCTGGCTCTCCGCCGCAGGAGAAACGGGCCGCAGGCACTGCTGGGGAAGGTGTGCCAGGGTCTCCTCGGACCCTCAGCAGCCACGGCCAACGACACTGAGGTCTGCTGCCGGTGGGTACGAGCCGGCAAGACAAAACACAGGCACCCGGGAAAGAACCCCAGGGGGACAGGTGCACACTTCGCGTGCAAAAGCAATCGCATTCCGCTTTGATCCCGGGGTATGTGCACACTCGTGCCTCCGCCTTCCACAGGACCAGCCCTCACGTCCCTGGGGAGAGTACCTGGCCTTGGAGGAGGAGCCAACCTTCCTGCTGAAGCTGGCAGAGCGCGTCAAGGCCACGTCCATCTCGGGCACCAGCACCACGACCTGGGGCCTCTGCACGAAGCCCAGGCCATTGTGCACGCCCACGTGCAGGCGCCGCTCCAAGATGCCCAGCGCGCCGCCATCCAGCGGAATGCCCTTCTGGAAAAGCACACGTGAGACAGAGTGAGTCCCTGTGCAGGGGAGCAGACGCCCCGGGAGACACGAGCAGAGAGGGGACACTAACGGGAGTCGCAGGCGCCTCCAGATCAATGGTGCGGAGCGAACACGAACCCAAGCAAATGACAGGCAAGTAATGCCACCAAACCGCTGGCCTTGGGGCATTTTCTGGGTGGCTCCAGGTTCTCTCCAAGGACGGCCGTCTTGGAGCTATACACCCCACCCTCCCAGGAGGCCCGAATCATGGAACTCTTGCTCAGGCTTCCACGGCTGAGCTCATTCTCAAGGCACCAAGCGAGCAAGCAGGGACCTAGGCCCCAAGGTGCAGGGGCCCCCTGCCCCCAAGGTGCCCCCGCCCCCCGAGACTCAGACACCGGAGACGCGGGGCACGAGGGGCAGCTGGAACAGGGAAGTCATAAACCAATAAGCACGACTCTGCCCCAGAGTGATCGCTGGATATTAAAGGGTTTCATCCGAACAGAAAACGTACAGGCACTTCAACAAGTGAGCGAGGCTGGTCCTCCCGGCTATTACTGTTTATTAAATTGTTGATCGTTGCAAAACGATCCCTGAATTTTCAAGTTTTCTTCCCTGCCCATTAATCCAGCTGAATGGACCTAAATCAGCCTGTCAGTCCCAA
>PISW01016225.1:0-13977 GCA_004023785.1 Mungos mungo | reverse complement strand
TTTTTTTTTTTTTTTTTTTTTTTTTTTTTTTTTTTTTTTTTTTTTTTTTTTTTTTTTTTTTTTTTTTTTTTTTTTTTTTTTTTTTTTTTTTTTTTTTTTTTTTTTTTTTTTTTTTTTTTTTTTTTTTTTTTTTTTTTTTTTTTTTTTTTTTTTTTTTTTTTTTTTTTTTTTTTTTTTTTTTTTTTTTTTTTTTTTTTAGGGTTTTTATATCTATGGTCATGAGGGATTTTAGTCTGTCATTTTCTTTTCATGTAAGATCCTGGTAGATTTGTAGAATCAATGATAAACTGTCCTCTTAATGTGTTGAGAGGCAGTTTTCTTCTTTTTCTATTCTTAGTAGGAAGTTGCATAGCTTCTCCATATATGCTTGTATATTTCTCTTTCTCTCTTATTTTGTCAATTTTACATGCTTATTTTGAAGTTACCTTAATAGGTAAATAGACATTTAGGATTATTATACCTTATGTTGAACTAAACCTTTTATCATCATGCAGTGTCCTTTTCTAATAAAAATTTCTGATAACTTTTGCTTTAAAGGCTATTTTGTATAATAATACAGCCTTCTTTTGGTTGGCGTTCAACACAAATATCTTTTTTCCAACTTCTACTGAAACCTGTCTATATTTAAAGTATGTTTTTAAAATAAAAAACAGGGGTGTAAGATGAGGATCCAATTTCATCACTCTGCATATTGTTTATTTGGTTTTCCCAGTACCAGTTGTTGAAAAGACTATCCTTTCTCCATTGGGTATTCTTGACTTCCTTATTGAATATTGGTTGACTGTAAATGCAGGGATTTAACTCCAGGCTTTGGATTCTGTTCCATTGGTCTGTGTGTATTTTATGCCAATTCTATACAGCTTTGACTACTGTAGTTTTGTAGCATAGTTTCATATCAGGAGGCCTGATGTCTCCAGCTTTGTTCTTTCTCAAGTGACTCAGAGACAATGCTAGCTCCTTACTCACTCTCCTTCTTCTGGCAAATAAAACTGTTATTTCTATAGTTGCTACAAACATTCTGACTTACCAAGGACATTGAACACTTCCTCTCTGTTAATACTGCAAAGACTCCTGAGAAGATAAACTGGAAACAAAAATCACATTTATTAATGTCTACTCATTATCTTTATATATAAACTTAAAGAGTAAAAGAAACTTGGAATGCTATAACATGAAGAATATCATCTTAATTCTTTGGTGGGACCATTGAGAAAATCATTCAGAAAATAAGTCAAAGTTTCTGTATTACAGAGATGGGGAGGGCATGAGGTGTCTGTTCAGTAATGTAACACATGCATTGGAAAGGAAATATGTAGACCTCGGGTTGACTTCATAGGGCAAAAGCAGTGTCAAACTTCACTTAGATTTTGTCAATCATAATCTAGTGATCCCATAAGGTGAATTACAAAAAAATATATTCCATTAATGAATTCACTACTAGACAATGTTATATCTTGGTGATTTCACATGGAAGTACTTTTAATATAATGTTAAAAATATCTTAGTAATGGGAACTATAATTCAGAAAATATTAAAGTTTCATTTTACATATTTAAATATAAGAATCAAATAACATCTTCCATGAATAGCTTATTCTGAAACCTTCCATCATTTGTTAGAAAGAGAACAGGGTGTATCAGAAATTTATTTACTTTATTGATGTAACTTTATGCATGCATGGAAACATCCCACAGCATTAAGACAGTAACTATTCCATTAGTGGGAAGGGAAGGAATGCTCTTTCCCTAGAAAACTGGGGCCACTAACCTGTTAATACTGAGTGGCATTTGGGGGTCAGAGGATCTGAATTTGAATTCTTTGCACTCTGCTTTCTATGTGACTCAGTAAGAATTCCCTACCCTTTCATTAGTTTTGCTTTTTTCATTGGTAAAATGGGGATTCATATTTTCTGTCTTTCTGTGTTACTGTGATATTGTTGTAATAGTTATTTAGAGAGCAATTTGCTGAATTGTTTATAGCCAGCTTGACCTTACTAGCTTCCACCTAAGGCTCAGAACTACATTTTCCAGAATTCCTTTCCTTCGATGGTCTCTGGTTACAAGTGGCTGAAAGAAAATCTGGAGCAACATTTGGAAGAGAGAAGGGAAGGGGAAATGATCATTCTCAGAAGATCATGGTGATCAGACATGGCAACCCTGGCCTTGTTTTTTTTCTCCTATTCCTCTGTTATGTTTCCATTTTTGTCTTTCACAGATAGTTTCTAGACTTCTCCATAGCCTTCCCTTGGCAACCCCATTCACAGCCAGGAACCCAAGGCTTCTTAGATTTAATTACAACTTCACCCTGTCCACTCTTGCTGGTGTCTCAGGCAGAAGCAGTTAGAGACTCTTCTCACAATTCTCCAACTCTTCTTTCCACATCTTCTCATCTCCAGGAACTCAGACATTTATGAAGGCTCCAATTCTCATACTGATTTCTGTATTTCTGTAAATCTTGAGGTGGCCCTGTTTTCTTTACAAAAACCCTGCAGCGAAATAAGCACTTTACCAGATGCTTTACCAAGTACTAAGCACTTTACCAAGAAGACTCTGTTCTTTCTTAGCATCTTGGACTTCCTCCTCTTGAGGTTCTCATTCTAGAAAAGCCTCCCAGAAAACCAAAACTTAAAACAGAGTTATCAAAAAGGAAACATCCTCGTGGTGGTTGTTGGTGAGAACACCACCAGGATGTATTCTTTTTTAATGTCAGACAAAATCATGGTCATAATAAAATTACTGTGGCTATTTTGTATATCGCAGGCTTCATCTCAAAGTGCAGACCCTGAACATACATGTTCATTCCCTTTTGTAGCTTCATTTCTGATTGATGATCCATTAAAAACATCAAAGGAGTATATGAGCAACAGTAAATTCCAAATGATTTAGAGATAGATCATCAACTGTTTCAAAGATGTTAATTCCCAGTTTATGTAGGACCCTGAAAAAGGGCTTAGGACATAGACACCAGCTAATGCGATGTGGTATGGCAAACAAACAAATAAAAGAAAAACAAAAACCCTTGATTTTATGGGCTATACCTGATTTATAAAATTCTCATTTTCTCTATTCATACATTGATATTTGTCAGGCTCAGGCTGGTGGTATATAGGAGAATATTTGAGGGCCATTTACAAAAGGTGAATTGGGTGCCTAGGTGGCGCAGTTGGTTAAGCATCTGATTTCAGCTCATGTCATGATCTCACAGTTCATGGGTTTGAGCCCCAGATGGGGCTGTGTGCTGACACCTCAGAGCCTGGAGTCTGCTTTGGATTCTCTCTCTCTCTCTCTCTGTCTCTCTCTCTCTCTCTCTCTGTGTGTGTCTCTCTCTCTCTCAAATAAAAAACATTTAAAAAAGTAGATGAATCAAAGAGGGTCTCTTGAGAAAAGTAACATGAAACCTGAGACCATACAATGAGAGTGACCCGAAGTCTTGAAGAGAGGTTTCCAGGGACAGGGAGGGAATGCAAGCAGTTACAGAGGAGAAATCTTTAAGGAATAAAACAAAGACCAGTGTGCCTGGAACATAAAGAATGAAAGATTATTACCCCATATAAGATTGCCCTAGGATCAACTGCTATCTTTTAGAAGAGCACGTTGTTTATTTTCTTCATAATACAATCAGAAATTTTAAAATATTTTCTTGCTGGTTTATGCTTTATCTCCTCAACTAAGAGTGAGGTCTGTAAAGTAGAGGCATTTTTTTTTAATCTCAAGTAAATCTAACATGTGCTTTGTTATTGTTTTACCCCACTCCATAGAGCAGTCCTTACATATACTGGCTACCAATATATTTCTTTACTGAATAAGTGAAAATGTAATTTAACTAACAAAATTAATTCAAGAAATGAAATTAAACAGGTGTGTGAAAAGCCCTTCCAATAGATTCCATGTCTTTCGATTTACTCCTTCAGAATTTATCTTCTGTTTGGTCCCTTATGATATGGACCATAAAAACTAGCATCTCATGAAATCCCAATCAAGACCCTTTCAGGTTTATTTGGATTGTGTGTGTAAATTACAATTGGATTCAAAAACTTATAATGTAAAGTGACGCACGAATGGCCAAGATAATTTTGAAGATCAGCACGATGGTAGGACTCACTCTACCGATATTAAAACTATTCCAGGCCACAGTAGTAAGACACTGCAGAACCTACACAGTTATAGAAAACTGGAGAATTCGGAAGTAGATTCAAACTTATGTTACACTTGATTTGTACAGGTAAAAGAAACTTCTTTCTAGTAAATTGTGGTTTTGAAAACTCATATTGTAAAAACGTGAAATTTTAGCCCTAATTCATATCATACATAAAAATAAGTTCTAGATACACTGGAAATTTAAATACAAAAGATAAAAGAATTCAGATTATTGAATATAATATAAAAATATCTTCCTGACCTTAGAGCAGGAAAAGATTTATTAGGTAGAAAAAGTATCACCCATAAACAGAAAAATAAAGTCATTAGGCTACACTAAAATTAAGAACTTATTTAATCAAAAGACACCCTTAAGGGAGAGGGAAGGCTAACCACAGAGTAGAAAAGATGTTTAGAAAGCATATACTGATAAAGGGCTTTTATCAAGAATATATAATTAATATAAAAGGGAGAGACAATGCAATTTAAAAACGTGAAGAACCTTGTATAGGTACTTAAAAAAAAGAAAAGTCAAAATAGCTAATAAACATATGAAAAGCTCCTCCATAACATTAGTTATTAAGGCAATGCAAACTAAGACCACAAATTAAAACTAGCAACCAGAATGGCTAAAATTGAGAAAACAGACAATACAAAGTACCGCTGGGTGTACAGAACCAGAGTAATTCTCATAACCTGGTAATGGGGGTATAGATTGGTAAAACTACCAATTGGGAAAAGTTCAGGATTATATAGTAAAGGTGAGCATAATCTAAGACCTCATAATTTCCTTTTTGTAATATATAGCTGAGAGATATATCTGCATATGTGTAACTAAAGGCATATGTATGAAAGTTACTAATGGTGCAAGCTATTGTGATACTCCAAATTGGTTGCAACCTAAATGTCCATCCATTAGATTTCATAAACATAGTAGATTAATATAATGGGATATTATTCATCAACAATAAAGAATGAATGAATGACAGCTGTATCAATAACAAGGCTGGGACTCACAATCCTAAATTGAACAAAGAAGCTAGATACAAAACATACTGTATGATTCTATTGATATTAGGTTTAAGAACACTTAGAGTAATATACAATATCTGAAGTCAGGTTAATGGTTGGAATATGATGGAGAGGGAAGGGACCTGAGAGGGACTTCTGAGATGTTAGAATTTTGCTAAAAACTTTTTTTGAACTGGTATTGTTATATTGATATTTTAATTTTGTGATAATTGAGATGTACAGTTATGATTTTGGAATTTTGTGCATGTATGTTTTATTTATATATTTAAAAATTAGAAAATAGGATAACAAACAATAGCACCTAACTCACAAAGCTTCTCTCCAACAGCCTTAGATAGTTCAGAGAATTAATAGAGATGCTTATGTACCAAATCTAATTCATTGCCAGCAATATTCTTTTGAAACATATTGAGTGGCAAAACTTAGAATTTTTTCTCTCATTAAAATTTGGATTCAATGCTTTAATAACTCTATGTAAGTATTGGTGATCATAATGTCTTCATGATTGGAATATCATTTGAGAGATTAATACGAGTGACTCATCTGTTCTTCATTTGGAACCTACCTATTTGATAGTTTTAAATTAAATTAAGGCCCTCATTTTTGTTATCTGAACTACCTTGGCCTCCTACTTTCTCAAATATAATTTCTTATTATTCATGGAATGATAACATTAAAACATTCTAACCATGGCACTGTCCTTAGGCAGAATATTATTGTCCAGAGCTGTCCAATGGAAATATGATGCAATTTATGATAAAGTATATGTAATTTTAAGTTTTCCAGTGCACATTAAGAAAAGTACAAAGAAATAACAAGGGTTTGCAAAGATGTGGAGAAAAGGGAATCTTTGTGCACTGTTAGTAGGAATGTAAACTCATGCAGCCACCATGGAAAACAGTAAGGAGGTTCTTCAAAAAATACAAAATAGTAATACCATAGAATCCAGTAATTCCAGTACTGGGTATTTACTAAAAGAAAACAAAAACACCAATTAAAAAAGATATATAGACTTCTATATTTACTGCAGCATTACTTACAATAGCCAAGATATGAAAGCAACTCAGGTCTCCACTGATAGATGAACAAAGAAGATGTGATCACACACACACACACACACACACACACACACACACACACACACAGCACTGGAATATTAGCCATAAAAAGGAATGAAAGATTGTCATTTGTGACAACATGGATGGATCTAGAGGGTATTATGCTAAGTGAAATAAGTGAGACTGAGAAAGACAAATACCATCTGATTGATACTTACATGTGGAATCTAAAAAATAAAAGAAACAAACAAAAAAACCCAGAGAACAAACTGGTGGTTGCCAGAGAGAGTTGGGTGGAGGATGGGCAAAATAGATGAAGGCAATTAAAAGACATAAATTTCTAATTACATAAAATAAGTCAAATATTACTGGGGTATTTTGAATTATTTGCCACAATTCTTTACTTCCAGGTAGTGACATTATATTTCCACCCTCTTGCCATGGTTTCACGGTGGTTGGAGTATTCTTCTCTGCCCCTCCACTTACAACTTGGCCATTTTGTTTGCTTTGGCTGGGATGTTAGCAGATGTAAGCCAAGCTTAAAATGTTCTTGTGTGATTAGGCTTGTTCTCTTGTGTTCCTGCCTTTTATTGCAAAAAGAATATGCCTTTAATACCCAGTAGTCCAAGGAGGATGAAATACATATGGAACAGATGTGTATCTGACCTGTAGTTTGAGCCAAACCAGATCAGTCCCAGCCTAGATGACCGAATCTCTGCTAGCTTACAGATGCATGAGGAAGAAATAAATACAGCGGACCCTTGAACAACATGGCTTTGAACTGTGCAGGTCCACTTATACATGGATTCTTTTGAATAAGTATAGCATAGTACTGTAAGCACATTTTCTCTTCCTTATGATTATCTTAACATTTTCTTTTCTCTAGCTTACTTTATTGAAAAAATACAGTATATAATACATAGGACACACAAAATATGTGTTAATTATTTTTGTTCTTGGTAAATCTTCTGGTGAACAGTAAGTTAAGGTTTTGGGGAGTCAAAAGTTATGCACAGATTTTCTCTGAGTGTAGTTGACACATGATGTTACACTAGTTTCATGTGTACAACATAGTGATTTGAAAAGTTTGTACATTATGCTAGGTTTCCTACAAGTAGAGCTACCATCTGTCACCGCATATCCCTATTACAGTATCACTGACTACTGACTCTATTCCTTCTGCTACGACTTTTATTCCCATGACTTACTCATTCCTTAACTGGAAGCTTGTATCTCCCACTCTCATTCACCCATTTTGCGGAAGCCCCTGACCCCCTTCCCTCTGGCAAGTATCAGTTTGTTCTCTGTATTTATAGGTCTGAGTCTGCCTTTTGATTGCTTACTCATTTTTTTAGATTTCACTTACGAGTGAAATTGTATGGTATTTGTCTTTCTTAGTCTGACTTATTTCACTTAGCATTATACCCTCTATGCCCATCCATGTTGTCTCATATGGCATGATCTCATTCCTTTTTATGGTTTCATAGTATTTCATTGTGTGCGTGTGTGTATGGGTGTGTGTGTGTGTGTACCAACTCTTCCTCATCCATTCATTAATGGACACTTAGGTTGTTTCCATATCTTGGCTATTGTAAATAATTCTTCAGTAAATATAGGGGTGCATATATCTTTTTGAATCAATATATTCATTTTCTTTGGGTAAATACTCAGTAGTGGAATTATTGGATCACATAGTATTTCTATTTCTATTATTATTTTTTTTAAGTTTAGAGAGAGCAAATATGGGGGAGAGAGGCGGAGGGAGAGAGAGAGTGAATCCCAAGACCTTGGGATCATGACCTGAGCTGAAATCTAGTTGGACACTCAAACGACTGAGCTACCCTACCCAGATGCCCCACTATTTTAATCTTTTGAATCTATTTTTCACAGTGGTTGTACCCATTTACATTTTCACCAACAGTGCACAAGAGTTCCTTTATCTTCACATTCTTGTCAACACTTATTCTTGTCTTTTTGATTTTAGCCATTTTAACAGGTGTAAGGTGATAGCCCATTGTGGCTTTGATTTGCATTTCCCTGATGATTAGTAATGTTGAACACCTTTTCATGTGTCTGTTGGCCATCTGTATGTCTCCTCTGGGAAAATGTCTATTCAGGTCATCTGCCCATTTTGTAATCAAAGTGCTTATTTTTTGGTGTTGAGTTGTGTACTTTCTTTACATATTTTGGATATTAACATCTATTGGAGATATCATTTGCAAATGTCTTCTCCCAATCAGTAGGTTGTCTTTTAGTTTTGTTGATGGTTTCCTTTGCTGTGAAGAAGTTTCTTATTTTGATGTAGTCCCAATAGTTTATGTTTGCTTTTCTTTCCCTTGCCTTACGAGTTATATATAGAAAAATGTTGTTACAGCTGATATCAGAGAAATTACTGCCTGTGCTCTCTTCTAGGATTTTTATGGTTTGAGGTCTCACATTTAGGCCTTTAATCCGTTTTGAGTTTATTTTTGTATATGGTGTTAAAAGATGGTCAGTTCATCCTTTTGCATGTACCTATCCAGTTTTTCTAGCACCATTTGTTGAAGAGACTGTCTTTCCCCCACTGCATACTCTTGCCTCCATTGTTAAAGATTAATCGACTATAAAAGCATGGGTTTATTTCTGGGCTCTCTATTCTGTTCCATTGATCTATGTGTCTATTTTTGTGCCAGTACTCATACTGTTTTGTAGTATATCTTGAAATCTGGGAATGTGATACATCCAGTTTTGTTTTCTCAAGATTGCTTTGGCTATTTGGGGTCTTTATGATTTCTACAAATTTTAGTATTATTTATTTCTAGTTTTATAAAAAATGCTGTTGGTATTTTGATAGGGATTGAATTGATTCTGTAGATTGTGTTGAATCTGTAGACATTTTAACAATATTAATTTTCCAATCCATGAGCACAGTATATCTTTCACTTGTGTTGTCTTTAATTTCTTTCATCAGTGTGATATTTTTAAAATTTTTAATGTTTTTTTTTTTTTGAGAGAGAGAGAGAGAGAGAGCACACAGGAACAGGAGAGGGGTAGAGAGAAAGGGTGACACAGAATCTGAAGCAGGCTGCAGACTCTGAGCTCCAAGCCGTCAGCCTTTGGGCCTATGCAGGGCCTGAACCCAATAACCATGAGATCATGACCTGAGCTGAAGTTAGATGCTTGACCAACTGAGCCACCCAGGCACCCCTCTTTCATCAATGTTTTATAGTTTTCAGAGTACAGGTCTTTCACCTCTTTGGTTATGTTTGTTCCTAGGTATTTTTTCTATGTAATTGTAAATGGTGTTGTTTTCTTAATTTCTCATTCTGTTGCTTCATTATTAGTATGTAGAAATGCTATTGGTTTTGGGGTATTAAGATTGTATCCTGCAAGTATACTGAATTCACTTGCTACTCCTAGTAGTTTTTTTGGTGGAGTCTTTAAAGTTTTCTATGTATAGTATCATGTCATCTGCAAATAGTGGCAGTTAACTAGTTATTCACCAAAATGGATGCCTTTTATTTCTTTTTCTTGTATAATTGCTGTGGCCAGGACTTCTGGTACTATGAGTAATATACACAGATTTACCACTGAACAGGGGTGAGTGCCCCTAATCTCCACATTATTTAAGGGTCAACTGTACTTTTGGTTGTATAGCACTGGGTTTCATCATGGTTTCTATATAACGATAGATTACTAATTATAACTTTTTCAATGAGGATGACTTCAACTATCCAATTTAAAATCATAACCTATATCTTTTCACTGTTTTCCCAGAACCTTCATTCCCCCCCCCCCCTTAATGTACTTTTTTCTTTTTTACTTCCGTAGTCCTTATAACATCCTACCCCTGCTAGAATAAAGCTCCCTTCAAGTCTGGGATCTGTTTTGTTTGTTGATATATTTCAGGGACCAAGAACAGGACCTGACATATAGTAAGTACTCTATGAGAACTGGTTGAATGAAACTTCTTCTCCTTCTCTCCTTCTTCTTATTTTTGTTATTATTATTATTAAGATTTTCATTCAGGATTTTGTGGGAACAATGCTGCATCATCTACCATACTCTCAGACATAGTAAATTTTTCTTTAGAGACTTCTTTTCAATTCCACCAAATTCTTCTCAGATCAACAGAACAAAAAGACTTCATTTTTCTTTCCCTACATAGGTTCTGTATGTCCCACTATTTCCTTAGCAATTGTGCTCACTCATCTTACTTGCCCCACTGGCAAAATAAATGGCCTACAGGTGGTGGGATAGTCACCAACCACTTCTCTTTTCCCAAAATGCCCCTTATGCATCTTACTATTGTTCCCGTTATCCGAGGAGCATGTGAAAAGTGTCCTGTTAACAAAGACATACTCTTATTATGAAGGAATATTACTGATAAGAATCTAGGTCTTTTTCATATTGATATATTCCTTTTCAACTAGACATAGAATACATTCATTGAGAATAGAGATTGTGAAATTTTTGTGTTCTATCTCTGACACACTGCTTGGTTCAGAAACAGTGATGAATAAATGTGATAAATAAATGAATAAATTAATGAATAACCATGAGGGAGAAGATTATTCACTTACACACGCAGATGACCAATATGCATATCTTGTTATTACTACAAGAGGAAGATACCCTCTTTTAAATACAATAATTTGGCTGATAAACAGATATCTCCAGAGCCGTCCCACGCAGTGAACAATCAGACCAGTCATTATTTGTATGGCCTGGGGGGAAAGAATACCATTAATTACTTATTGCTATTCTAGTCCAACCTTTGAAAGGAACAAACATCAAGAAAAGGTCAAGATGGAGAAGAAAGGTGACTACCTGATGGAATTTTAGGATTCTCATCATTGAATTCAAACCAGGACACTTTGTTATTATTTCAGAGCAGTTTTCAGATACAATGACTATTTACATGCCCAATAAAATTGTACTAGGAGCTTGTTTATCTACTTGGTTAGCTACGAGATCATATGACATGATTCCGGGAGCCATGAAAGAATTGATCTCCCTCAGTATTCATCAGTGCATATGTGGCCAATAAGCCATACTCACAGATACAGGCTATATATATATATCCATTCTATAGGCTACCAGACTTGGCATTCCTGGTCCTTCTTTCATCGTCCCCAAATTGAGATTTGGGTTGATTCCTTTTGTTCTACCTACCCCTATGCCCATCTGTAACTATGGTTTGTAGTAGAGTCCTCTGTCCTTTATAAATAGGAGTCAAAGAAAGAGATAGCGAACCCTTGGGATTTCTGGTTTCTTATAACTCTTCCTAGGAACCATTATTAGGTGTGGAGATTGAGGAGGTTTTCTGCCCACTAAAGCCAGCCCAGCTATGATAGTTTCTGAGCCAAAGGAGGAGGAAATTTTTAACCTTGCTATGTAGAGCCACAACGTACCGTAGGGACTTTCAATTGGTTTTCAGATAGATGTTTCTCAGGCATGCCTCCTTCTGCCACAGCTGAATCAACCACCCTTTCTTGCATCTCCCTACCACCGACATACAGGAGGAGTTAAGCCTGAAAAATCTGAAGGAGTTATATAGGAGTTCAGATTCTCTTGCTTTACTTAAAATTCTACAATGCCTGGGGACACTCACATCCTTTTTCTCACAGATCCTCTTAAACAGGATAACTAACTTAAAATTTGCAAGGAGCTTCTGTTCTGATATGATTATGAGGAAATCCAGAAAGTGGCTAGTTGGTGGGGATATCTCTCTTATTTGGAGAATACTCTGCCATCCATGAACACAATACTATGAATTAAGTGGCATGGCACTTCTGATGAGTTGTGGTAGGGGAAGGAAGTGAGGGGGCTTTGGGGTAGATAGGGCTTTTCCCACATGGCAGTGGTGTAGAGTTTCATAGAATACAATAAATTTATCTGAAGTCTGCGTTAAATGAAGGATGCAGGATCTTCAAAAACTTTTTATTTTTGTGCATTGAGTTTGATACATTTTTTAAAATAGATTTTGGATACTAACCCTTTATCTGATACACGATTTGCAAATATCTTTTGCCATTCCGTTCGTTGCTTTTAGTTTTGTTGATTGTTTCCTTCACTGTGCAGAAGCTTTTTATCTTGATGAGGTTTTAATTGTTCATTTTTGCTTTTGTTTCCCTTGCCTCTGGAGACATGTCTACTAAGAAGTTGTTTCTGCTGAAGTAAAAGAGGTTGCTCCCTTTTTTCTCCTCTAGGATTTTGATGGTTTTGTGTCTTTCATCCATTTTGAATTCATTTTTGTGTATGGTTAATTAACTCATCCAGCTTCATTCTTCTGCATGTCGCTGTCCAGTTTTCTCAACACCATTTGCCAAAGATACTGTCTTTTTTTCCACTGAATATTCTTTTCTGCTTTATTGAAGATTAGTTGGCCATACATTTGTGGCTCCATTTCTGGGTTCTCTGTTCTGTTCCATTGATCTATGTATCTGTTTTTGTGCCAGTGCCATGCAGTCTTGAAGGTTACAGCTTTGTAATACAGCTTAACATCTGGAATTGTGATGCCTTCAGCTTTGCTTTTCTTTTTCAACATTACTTTGGCTATTCAGAGTCTTTTCTGGTTCCATACGAATTTTTTGTTTTAGTTCTGTGAAAAATGCTGGTGTTATTTTAATAGGGATTGCATTATGGAGGTTCCTCAAAAAATTAAAAATAGAAGTACCTATGACCTAGCAATTGTACTACTAGGTATTTATGCAAAAGGACATAAATATACCGATTTGAAGGGGCACATGCACCCCAGTTTTATAGCAGCATTATCAATAATAACCAAATTATGGAAAGAGCCCAAATGGCCATCAACTGACAAATGAATAAAAAAGATGTGGTATATATACAATAGAATATCACTCATCGATCAAAAAAGATGAAATTTTGCCATTGCAACAATGTGGATGGAACTAGAATGTATTATGTTAAGTGAAATAAATCAGTCAGAGAAAATCAAGTATATTATTTCACTCATATGTGAAATTTAAGAAACACCACAGGTAAACATAAGAGAAGGGAAAAAAATAAGGTAAAAATAGAGAGGGAGGCAGACTATAAGAGACTCTTAAATACAGAGAACAAACTGAGGGTTGCTGAGGAGGAGGTGAGTGGAGGGATGGGCTAAATGGGTGATGGGCATTAAGAAGGGCACTTGTTCCTGATTTCAGGGGGAAAGCTCTCAGTTTTTCCCCACTGAGGATAACATTGGCTGTGGGCTTTTCGTAAATGGCTTTTATGATGTTTAAGTAAGTTCCGACAGGGATGTCCACTCTCACCATTGTTGTTTAACATAGTGTTGGAAGTCCTAGCATCAGCAATTAGACAACAAAAGGAAAATAAAAGGCATCAGAATCAGCAAAGAAGAAGTCAAACTTTCCCTGTTTGCAGACGACATGATACTCTACATGGAAAACCCGATTGACTCCACCAGAAGCCTTCTAGAACTGATCAATGAATTCAGTAATGTTGCAGGGTACAAAGTCAATGTACAGAAATCAGTTGCATTCTTATACACCAAAAATGAAGCATCAGAAAGAAAGCAAGAAACAGATCCCATTTACAATTACACGAAAAACCATAAAATACCTAGGAATAAACCTAACCAAAGATGTAAAAGACCTGTATGCTGAAAACTATAGAAGACTTATGAAGGAAATTGAAGAAGACACAAAGAAATGGAAAAACATTCCGTGCTCATGGATTGGAAGAATAAACATTGTGAAAATGTCATTATTACCCAAAGCAATTTACACATTCAATGCAAT
>PISW01016224.1:0-13875 GCA_004023785.1 Mungos mungo | reverse complement strand
GAGACTGACCTGCAGCACCCAGATCACTGTAAGTTCAGTGCAGCGCGCAGCACGCAGTCCCTAATTCAGTCCTAACGTCCTTTCCAGCCGGGGAGTGCGGGCCTCCGGCGTGATCACAGAGGACGTGAAAGAACCAGTCTCCCCCTGTGCACCCCGGTGGCCGAGAGAAAACCTCAGTCCTACGTTCCACAGAGGCGCCGCTCACCTTTCCGCTGCGCCCGGGGGGTTGGCTGGGAGGGGAAAGGACAGAGAAGGCGGCTCTGGTGTCAGAGGAACTCAGCCGGCTTTCCCTCTGTCCTCAGAGCTACCGAGGCCCTGGGCCTCCATCAGGTGGTGGGTCTGGGGAGCCTGTCAGGGACACTGGTCATCTGAGCCCTGGCGGACTGAGGTCCCTGAGGGCATCCAGGTGTCCATGACCGTCTCCACGCAAGGGGCCACGGCTTACGGGGTCTCGACGTCTCTTGTCCCTGAGGACATGGTTTCCAGTGCCCTCAGCGGCCACACAAACGGCAGGTGACGCCAGGCCCTCGGGAAGTCCAGGCTGACGTAGTACGTGCGGCCACGCCGCCTCCCTCCCTGCTCCGTGTTCTCCTCTCGGTCTTGGGTGCAATCTGCCGACTGGCCGCTCATCATAATTTGGGTCACTTCCAAATAAGATAAAACGCCTAGGGGCGCCTGGGGGGCTCAGTCAGTTAAGCGTCTGACGTCGGCTCAGGTCATGATCTCACGGTTTGTGGGTTCGAGCCCCACATCAGGCTCTGTGCTGACAGCTCGGAGCCTGGAGCTGCCTCAGATTCTGTCTCCGTCTCTCTCTGCCCCTCCCCTGCTCGCACTGTCTCTCTCTCAAAAATAAAACATTTAAAAAAAATTTTTTTTTAAGTTTTTCTTTAAAATATAACCAACTCAAGGATCCATCATCTGGCCGTTAACGCCCCCCCACCCCCCCGCACCCCCCCGCTAGTTAAGCCTCAGGAAGCTTCCCAGGGAGAAGAGGGGCCCCAAGGAGGACTCAGGGGGCAGGTAGCCTCGGCAAGCGCACCCTCCTGGCCACGGGCGTCAGAACAGGGGGAACCGTGTGTCCAGTCTCCCAAGAGAGGGGAGGGGAGGTGCCCGCGAGTCTAGGACCCGGCGGCGCCGCTGGGACGGGGCTTTTCCAGCACCAGCAAGACCACAAAGGTGGAGGGACCCCCGAGGGTGGGCATGGCCGGACGGACAGAGCACTGCTGGTGACACAGGCGCTCGCTGGTCCCAGAGCCGGGCCAGGACAGACAGCGAGACGCGGGGAGGAGACCCGGCAGCCTGCGCAGCTGGGCTGCGGGTCTGTCGGGGCCACACCGACGCCTCAGGGATGTGCCCCGGGTCGGGGGATGTGCCCCGGGTCGGGGGATGTGGGGTCTCACGGTGCACCTCGCTGTACGGAAAGTCCTAAGGCTCGTGGTGACACAGTGACAATCTAACCCGTCCTGTGGCCAACTCACCCTCAGCGGAGCCTCCCCAGCGGCCCAGAGACCCTGCACGCCTGCCCCCCAGCCGCACAGCCGGGCTCCCTGCCTCCTGCACACTCACCCCCAGCGACTCGGGCGGGGCTGGCTCTGCCCTGTGGGGATTCTGCCTGTGACAAAAGACACAAGGAAGACAAGAGCAGGGACCACTTCTGGGAGGAAAAGGATCAGTAAAAACCAAGATCGCTCGGTGACAAATCATCAGCTGCTCTGTCCCGGGGACATTCGCTCCTGCTGCTGCCAGCGTGGAGGGGGAAAGGACGCCCCCACCCCCGCCCCCGGAGCCTACAGGGGGCACCTGGACAGGAGAGGGAATCATCCTCACCCGCAGGGCATCGGGGCGGGGTGGCCGGCAGGTGACCAGGGCCCCGGGGCGCGGGAGCTTCCCCTCTGCTCACCGGGCTCTCTTCCTGATGATCAGACAGACACAGGTCAGCAGGGCAGGCGGACGCGCACGTCCAGGGGCCTCGGAGGAGGAGACCCGGGGGGCCCTGGGGGGCTCAGTCCCTGGGGCGTCCGACTTCGGCTCAGGTCATGGTCTTCCGGCTCGTGGGTTCGAGCCCTGCGTTGGGCTCTGTGTCTCCCTCTCGCTCTGCTTCTCCCCTGCTTGTGCTTGTCGAAAATGAAGACATAAGTAAATAAGAGACCCCAGGACAAGCCGGCACCTGAGGCCTCTGTGTGGTCCCGAGCGAAGGGGCGACATGGGGGCTGGGCCTCGAAGAGGGGGGGGGACTCACAGGACAGCAGGCCATGGGGGTAAAGGTCTGCGGCGGGTGACAGTCCCCTCTCCGGGCTACCCCCCCCAGTCCTCTAGCTAGTGGAGAGGTGAAGAGGCTTGAATCTGCTGCACCTGGATTGCCCTCAGCTCAAACGAATCCGCGCACCAGCGTGGCGTCTTTGGGGGGGCCACACAGTCCCCTCAGCAGTCATTCCTGCTTCTAAAGAAAATGCAGCCACCAGGAATGCCTGCGCTGAACCCCGGGCTCTCCGGGACGCGGGCCGGCCGGCGGGGCACGGGCTCCGGGCAGGATCTGCGCTCAGGCCCCGTGCGGGGCAAGGGGCTGCTTTCGAAAGACGTCCAGCTCTTCAGCACATTTGAAAGCAGAAGCCGGTTTAAAGACTGTGATACAGACACTGACACTGACTGCATAGAGCAAAACGGTGTTTCTGTCCATTTTCGCAACAAAGTGAAAACACAATCCAGCCAGTGCCAGGCACGGGGTCTCCACGCATTTGCCGGAACGTGGATTAGATGTTAAACAGAGAAAGAGCCAGAGGGCACTGGAGGCTGAGGGCTCAGAAGCTCTCTCTTTGAAGAGGAAATAAAACTGGGGGGGGGGGGGGGGCAGGTCCCTTGAGTCCCTGCACCGTGAGGGCTTCCCTTCAAATCGGGCTCTGGGGAGGCCAGGGGACCCCTGAGGCGTCCTGCAGGCCAGTCTGTGGGGGCTCGGAGCCGCGGGGTCACCGAGGGAAAGGACTCCAGGCTCCCCGGAGGTGGCAGCCTCCCCCCAGCCCCACCCGCAAGAGGGGCATGTGGGCAGGGGGCACCCAGAGGGCTGGGGAGCCTGGGGCACAGGGGCTCAGAGACCCAGGCCAAGGCACCACCTCACTCCTGCAAGGTGGGAGAGGAGGCTTATGCCGGGGATCTCTTACACCCAGCGTTCCTCTATCTCAAACTAAAAACTAAACACAAGAATCCATCCCGGGAACAAGCAGAGGGGCCCGCTGACCTTCAGAGCGCGCCCTGGAGCCTCGGGGCTGCCGAGTCAGTCAGCTCCCCGGTCAGGGAGGATTCCGGCAGGGCCCCTCCCCTCCCAGCCTGGCCCACCCGCCCCCCTGGCCCCAGGGTCCTGGGGCAGAAAGGAGAACCTCAAATCCAGCAGCTGCCTGGGCCGCTCGGCCTCACAGATCGCCCTCCTCGCCCAGGAGCCCTGGCGCCCAGTCCTCGCCCGTGGCCCCGCTCCCTTTGCAGAAGAAAACCTTCGGCTCAGAGAATCTGAGTCACCGTCCCAAGGCCACACAGCTACGCGGTAGCAGAACCAACCGGAGCCGCGGCCTCATAGAAGGGTCACCTATGGTCCAAGCAAGGCTCCCGTCCCCCGTCCCAGGGGAAGTGTGTGTGGAGTGCAGGGGGCACGACCCTCCTAAGACTCGGGGCTGTGAGCACAGGGGACCCCCGGCGGGTTAGCACCACCAGCATCGAAGCCAAGAAGTGTGTGCCGTGGAGGCGGGACGGGCCTCTGGAGGGTGCGCCTCTGTCCCTGGCTGTGCCGGGTCGCCCCGGGTCCTCGGGGTCCCCTCCCCACAGCCTGCCAGGGCAGGACAATCGATAGCATCAGCATGGCCAGCGTCACCGGAGAGCCACCAGGATTAACTGACCGAGGAGCAGCCCGGAAGCACACGGGGTGAGCACAGGTCACATCGATCTCGTCGATTTGTCCTCTTCCGGGTCCTGTGTGGGCTTCAGAGCAGCTGGTTTGGGGGAGCCGTTGTGTAAGACAAACACAAGCATTTCCAACACGAATAAGACACGCTGGCGGCAGGAAGGGCGAAGGAGGGTCTAGGTGGGGGCTTGTTTCCTTAGAGAAGCTGCCTTCATTCCAGAACAGGATGGGCGCCTGGGCAGTGGCTGCACGCCCAGGCCCAGCTCCGCCTCCGCCGGGATGGCCTCCAGCGCCCTGCGGGCGCCGCCTTCAAGAGGATGCTTTAGGGGCACGGGGGCGGGGCGTTCGCTCAGTTGGTTAAGCGTCCAACTTTGGCTCAGGTCATGATCTCACAGTTCGTGGGTTCGAGCCCCGCGTCCTGCTAACAGTTCAGCGCCTGGAGCTGCTTCAGATTCTGTGTCTTCCTCTCTCTCTCTGCCCCTCCCCCTCTCACACTCTCTCTTCATCTCTCAAAAATAAATAAATGTTAAAATTTTTAAAAAGGATGCTTAAAAGATAACTTTCTATGTATGGCAGAAAACTGCAAACAGAAAACAGAAATTCCGAAAAGGGCTCCTGCTGCAGGGACACCGCCCGACTCAGCTCGTGGGCTGGGCCCACACGCGCACGGGCTCCAAGGACCGGACCCTTTCTCCTCCCGAGAGCCCCGTGCCCCTGACCCTCGCCACCCGAAGCCCCTCGCCCAGCTCCTCCCCTGCTCTCCCACTGGCCGCCCTTCCCTCCTCCGGGCCCAGCCGGACGGAGAGGACAGGGGGCTGGGAAGGTTCCAGCATCCTTGTCGGCGCCGCCCACAAGCTGATCTCCCCCACGTGGTCAGGTGAGGGCTGAGCTGCCCGTCAGTCCAGGCAACGGAGCTGCCTGGGTTTCTAATTAAGGGCACGCGTCAGCCTCTCCGCCGCCGGCTGGGTGCTCTCCGGCTCGGGGAGGTCCTTCATGGCCCCCGGATGCCTGGAGGGCGGGCTGGAGGCGGAGTCAGCCCGGTGTCACCAACAGAAAGGCCTTAAATTCCGAGCTTCCAGGGGGAAGCTCTGCAGCTTCTGCCTTCGGTGCACCGCGGACCGAACGTGTCCCAACCTCACACGGTGACGCCGGGGGACCCAGAGGAATGGCCTTGGGAGGAAGAGCCTTTGGGGGTGACTGGGGTCAGGGGAGGTCGTGAGGGTGGGGCCCCGGGACGGGAATGGCGTCCTTGTAGAAAGGCAGTTCCAGAGCTTTCTCCGTCGCCCACCTGGTGAGGCTGCGGCGAGCAGGCAGCCCGCCCTTGGACTTCAGCCCAGCCCTTGGCGCTTCGCTACCGGGGGCGGGGCCGCACGTCCAAGGGCAGAGGGCACCTTGGGTTCCGGGAGCCGCCTCAAAGCCCCGCAGGCGCCGGGAGTCCGCACGGAAGCCTGACCAGGGTCTTTCTGGAACCTACGGGAGCCTCCCGCCCTGGAGACACCGTGGTGGGCTGTCCACGCAGCAGCCCGGGGCCCGAGTGGCCAGGGAGGCGCACTGTGCGGCCAGGTCTGCCCTTCCCGCCAGACAGTCCTCTCCCCGCACGGACCGAGGCCACCGTCCCCTCCCCTTCTGAGCCCCGTCCATCCGGAGGTCCCGTGTGGGGCGTCGGCGCAGACGTCCCGGCTTGGGAGTGGCCCGCCCCGTGGCCGCCCCTCCTGAGGCGCCGGCCCCCTCATCAGGGCTCCGGATCCGGCCGCAGCCACGAGGAAGCCTCCCTGGGAAGCCTGGGGACCAGAGCCGGGCAAGTGCGGGGACAGCACGTCCCGCTGTGAGGATACGTCTTACTTGCAGGAGTGGGACCACCTTGCAGGAAGGGCGGCCGGGGGGCAGCGGGTGACACTCTCGTCCCCGTCTCCCTGATGCACCCCGCGTGTCGGCCGTCGCCTGAGCGCTGTACAGCGCGGAGCAGGAGCCGGGCCCTGCCGGGGACGGAGACCGAGCACCCGCGCCTCAGCCGCAGGCCGGGAAGACTCTTACAGCCCAGATTCCAAATGGGAAGAATCCTGGGGCTAAATGGTTAATCACGAGGCTGGGAAGTTCCTGGCTTATCTGTCATCTCTTAATGGGAAACCCCCGATGCAGGGCCCAGGTGGGCCGGCGCCTTTCACAGCGTCATCTACCCTAACGAGGAATAGGAAAAACCGGGTATTTTGTTACCACACCAACACGCACGCCAGCGGGAAGGTACCGCTTGCGTTCTGACTGATCAATACCGCAGTCACCTAACACTAAGGCTAAATGCTCCACACCTTTGAACAGGGGACACACTTTGCGGTGCCTGGGTGGCTCAGTCGGTTAAACTTCCGGCTTCGGCTCAGGTCGTGATCTCAGTTTGTGGGTTCCAGGCCGGCATCGGGCTCTGTGCGGACCGCTGCGAGCCTGGAGCTGCTTCAGATTCTGCGTCTCCCTCTCTGTGACCCTCCCCTGCTCATGGTCTGTCTCTCTCAAAGATGAATTTTAACATGAAGATTTTTAATCCATTTTAAAAAAACAATCTGCCCATCAAAACAAGAGGTTGATTTGGGGTCTATTATTGTAACAAACTAGGCAAAATTGTATGTCAGAATTGTCGAGGAAAAAGAGCATGTCTAGTTTTCCTGTTAAAATAAAAAACGCTTGTAAAAGAGTTAACAGGGAAATCAGCCTGGAAATCTCAGTGAACGGACACTAATGCAGATAAAATATAAATCAATTATACGCACGTAAGGACAACCACGGCCACGGAAAGTATCTGAACGGGGATTTTAATGCACCACGTTCCTAAAGTAAGGACCCCAAGCCCAGAGCACAGGCAGCGACCTTGTTTCCAACAGGAAAGTGCACCAGGACCCCCGAGCGTCCCCCACTAACAGGAGAGCCGCCCTGACCGCAGTCTCCACCCAGTTCTGGGAGGAAGTGTCCCCTTGCTGGCCGGCCCGCCTTCCCCTGCGCACAGCTGCCACCAGGGCGGGCCTGGCACCGACCGACATCGGCCACCGTCCCAGCCCCGGGGCGGCCGGAGCGGCCTGCGCTCACATCTGGGAGACGCTTGGTTTGCGTTAAAATCGAAGGCGCACTGACGCATGGATCTCGAATCAGGTCCAGTGTGATCTGCCCGCGTCCCCAGAGCTGCTGACACGTTAAGAATCCCTCGTAGGAAAAGCTCCTTTCATTAAAACACCTCGCAGAGGCGGCTCTCCGCCCCCCGGTCCACGATGCACCGCGGCCACAGAGGCGGCGCGGGCGCCCCGCCGCGATCCAGGCGGACCTTCCCAAGGGCGAGGGGCGAGCGAGCCGGGGCGCCGCTACGCCGTCTGCGCCAGAAACTCCAGGTACTGCCCGCGAGCCTCGAGATGGTCCGCCGGCCGGTTGTGCGCCGTCCACACCGGCTCTCCCACGAACAGCCGCATGGCCTTCACGTAGTCCTAGAAAACACAGCAACACGCTGCGGCAGCAGCCTTCGGGACCTCCCCGGGCGGGGCGCTCCCGGGTCCCGACCGCGCAGCCGCACGCATCCCGTCGGCGGCCGTGGCCACAGGTCCTCGCTCAGGACAGCACGGGGCGCCGGGGTCGTGCGCTGAACCCCGCTCTCCGTGAGCGTCCGGGCCGCGTGAACCAGCACCCGGCACCCCGCCCGCGAGGCCGGCGCACCGTCACCCCTCAGACTACAACCTGTGTGCCCTTCTGGTCCGTTCCCGCTTCTAAGACGTTACCCTAGTGACACACCCACGTCTGTGCACGTGACAAGCGTGGACGGGTATCAGTCACAGCAGGTCACCGCAGCGAACCGGCAGCAGTCTGCACGCCCCGCGTAGGGGTCACGTCAGCTCAGGGGGACCTGCCGCCGGCAGGGGGCAGGCGGCTGCACGGCAGGACTGGGGGTCCCCGCTCGGCCAGGAAATGATCCGAGCTCGGACCCGGCGCCGGGGGAAGGGAACCGCGGAACCCCGTGTGGAGGCCCGTCCCGGGCCGAGAGGCCACAATGCACGACTCACACCAGCAGGAGCACATGACCGGCTCCTTCCGGGGGCGCGGGGGGAGGCCCGGTCTGGGCAGCAGTGGGGCGCGGGGTGGAGGAAGCAGTCTACTGCAGCCCTTCCAGAATCCTGGGTTTACACCACATGCCTTCAGTTCCCATCCAGAAACTAAACTACCTCTCAGGGTGGTCCAAATCCCGTGCAGAGAACCTAAGGCCCACCTGATGTCAACACCCTCGTGCCGGGACTGGTATCACACTACGGAGCAGCAGTGACCCCGCAGACGGCCAGCAAGCCGCACCCCCACACTCAACAACGTGCTCTCTCCTTAAAGGGGCAAGACCACTTCCTACTGTCCGGCCCCCAGGCTCCTGCCGGCCTCCCCTGGGGGGGCCTGGGCCCGGCTGCCAAGCCCCCAGCGCCGCAGGGGCGCCCCTGGGAGGGCAGTGCCGCGAGTGGCCCCAGCACAGCCTCCCACCTTCTGGTCCAGCGTGAAGCGGTGATAGATCCCCGCGGGCAGGGTGATCATGTCTCCTTTCTCCATGAAGATGCGGATCCACCTGTCCTCCTGGTCCCTCACGTCAAAGTAGCCGCTGCCGTCCAGGATGTAGCGGATCTCGTCGTCCAGGTGCAGGTGCTCCTCATAGAACATCTTGATCTAGAGAGGAGGGGGACCGCCACAGGCCTGTCACCGAGTCAGCAGGGGGCTGGCCTGGCCCCGCCCTCACAGACCAGCACTGGGGGGGACAGGGTCCCTCCATAAAAACAGGAAATAATCTGGGGGCGCCTGGGTGGCTCAGTCAGTTGAGCATCCGACTTCGCTCAGGTCAGATCTCACGTTCATGGGTTCGAGCCCCGCGTCAGGCTCTGTGCTGACCGCTAGCTTGGAGCCTGGAGCCTGCTTCCGGTTCTGTGTCTCCTTCTCTCTCTGCCCCTCCCCCTCTCATGCTCTGTCTCTCTCTGTATCAAAAATAAATAAAACATTTGAAAAAAAAAACTCAAAGGAAGGCATTAACAGAAAAGGGTGGTGTCTGGGTGGCTCAATAGGTAAAGAATGTGACTCTTGGGTTTCAGCTCAGGTCACGATCTCGTAATTCGTGAGTTCCGGCCCCACATCGGGCCCTGCGCCGACAGTACGGAGCCTGCTTGGGATCCTCTCTCCCTCTCTCTCTCAAAATAAAAAAAAAAAAATTTTTTTAACTTTAAAAAAAGAAAAGAAAAAAAGAAAGAAAAGCTTATGTTTACTAGGAGAAAATATAATGACTCCTGCCCACACCATTGGGAGCTCCCTACCTTTTCTTCATAATTTGGTAGTTTGTCCTTGCATATGGTTATTATGTCCATCCAGGAATAGTTTCTTTCTTTTCGGATCTTTTCTAACTCTGGATCGTTCTCGTATTTGTCAGCATCCAGCTAGAAGAGTTTCAACAGCAACAAAAAAGAGGTCCCATTAATCAGGAAACGTGGACACACTCTTTCTGGATCTCCAATATGATTACGCTCCAAATTTATCATCACAACCTAACGTTCTGTCCCGCCTCCCGGTTTCTCTCAGGGGCGTCCTGTCCCCACCCTCTGTCCAAGTGTCCAAGACGACAGTCGTGCTTGCCTCCTGCCTCCTTCCTGCCGGTTCCGCGTCTCCGCCCCAGTCCCGCCGCCGGGAGCCCAGGTGAAATGGCCAAGCAAGCCCGTCCGAGGGCACCCAGCAGGCCGCCCCCCGCCCTCCTCCCGCGCCCACCCTCTGCAGGTCTGGGGGACCGCTCTACGTCATGTGTCACGTCTCTGGTCGGTCGTCTCCCTGGGCTGAAAGGACTCCTGGTCTGGAGGCTGAAGCGAAACCGGCTTCACCGCCCGGGGCTGAGACGCCGCTCGTCATGAGCCCTGGGTTCCCTATTCCGTTTGTTTTGTTTTACTTTTAAAGTTTACTGAGAGAGAGGAAGAGAAAGCATGATTTGGGGAGCAGCAGAGAAATGAGAGAGTGAGAATCCCAAGGGGGTTCGGCACGGTCAGTGTGGAGCCAGCGGCGGGGCTCGAACTCACAAACTGCAAGATCCTGACCTGAGAGGAAGTTGGTGCTTAACCCACTGAGCCACCCAGACGCCCCTTTTTCGTGTTGTTTAATCTACATCCTAAATCAAGCAAACCTGATGGCTCCCAGCCCCACATCCTTGCTCCTGACAGCTTCCTGCACCTAGAAACTTCCTTCACCATCTTATCACAATCCTATCTATTCTTCAGGTCCAGTCCTAACACCACGGTGGTCAGAAAGCCCTCCCCAGGCCCCCGGCCAGAATGGGTCTGCACGCCCTCAAACTGCTGGAAACGAATTTAGTACCCTCGGCACCACGTTGGATACAACGCACATTTTTTCAAACTCCAGAACATCTTTTTTTTTTTTTGAAAGAGACAAAGAGAGGGTACAGTGAGCGAGGGGGAGAGGGAGACAGAGAAGGGGGGGGCTCACCCAGAGCGGCCCGAGCACGGAAACATCTTCAAGGACTGGTCATCATCGACCCGTTAGTCTCTAAGAAGGGGACTCCCAAAATTATCCAGCCCCCCGCCCGCTCCGGACATGCACGTTACTGCTCTACTCCCGTGTGTGAGAACTTTCAATCGCTCTGCTGCGCCCCGGATGCCAGGTGTGCAAAAACGCCTCACGTGTTCCCGACGATCAAGAACAGTTTCTATGAAGACAGTATGTGAGAGCGCCCGGGACGCGGGCGTCTGGGGGGCTCTGCGGTTCAGCTCCGGCTCTTGATTTTGGCTCAGGTCATGATCTCACGGTTCATGGGTTCGGGCCCCACATCAGACTCTGTGCTGATGGTGTGGAGCCTGCTTGGGATTCTCTCTCTCCGGCCCTTCTCTCTCAAAATAAATAAAATGGACTTAAAAAAAAAAAAGTAAACATAGTTTAATGTTACAGCCCTTGGGCTTATCCACAGCTGAACTAGAAGGCGAGAGAAACTGGGTTTGATCCATGGAACTACTAAAAGATGCCTTTTTAAGATGCTGTATTTTATCACTTAGATACTTTGACACATTGACCAATATCTCTTTTTTTTTTTTACAAATTAAAAAAAATTTGTGTAACTATTATTCAGTATTGAGAGACATAGAGACAGAGGACGAGCAGGGGAGAGGCAGAGAGAGAGGGAGACACAGAATCAGAAGCAGACTCTAGGCTCTGAGCTGTCAGCACAGAGCCCCACGTGGGGCTTGAACTCACGAACCGTGAGATTACAACCCGAGCCAAGTTGGCAGCTTAACTGACTGAGCCATCCAGGTGCCCCAGACCAGTATCTCCCTCTTGCTCTTAAGCTGTAAAAAGCAAAATGAAACCCCCAAAGTACAGGAACTTGAACCTTCTGTTTAGATTGCAGATAACTGATTTTACGAGAAAAAAATAAAACTTACTTCCCTGTGGTAATAGACACTACACCATTTGATTGCTTCAAAAATAGTACCTTCCAGTAGATTAAGTGTTAACTCTTAGCCTGAGAAAACATCAACACTCCGTAAACACTGACACTGGCACAAAAAGCAAGCTGTTTAGTAGAGACGCAGCCCTTTGACGGGGAGAAGGCCAGCCCCGCCTCCACGCCGGCCCTTGTTTACAAGGGAGCCGCCGGCCGGCAGGGGGCGCAGGCGCCCAGCACCCCCACCCACCGCAGCCCCTTCGGGAGCCTCCCCTTGCAGGGGCTCCTTCGCCGCAGCTGCAGAAGGGAGGTTTCACCCTAGCAGCAGCCCAGCTGATGCGAGGCCGCCACTCCGGCTCCCAGTCTACCGGGATTGCAATTCTCTATTTCTAAACCCATTTTCACTGGTAAAATAACGCGCGGTTTTGTTTTGAAAGTTAACACTAGTAGGGGCGCCTGGCTGGCTCGGTCCCTAGAACATGCGACTCTTGATCTCTGGGCTCCGAGTTCGAGCCCCCACGTCGGGTGTAGAAATTATTTAAAAACTAAAAAGAAATATTTAAAAAAAAAGTTAACACTGCTCAACCTCAACCAGAAGTACCAAGACGACCTACTACTTCTTTGTCTGAGACCAGATGAGGTCTAAACTGCAGAGGCTGGAACATTCTAGGAGCCTGCCCCCGGGGGTAAAGCTCACTACAGAACTGGACTTTATTCCATTCTGGCCCCAGATGCGGAAGCGGACAGCACAGCAGGCTCCGACGGCGGGGCCCCTCCAGCGTGCGGTGGGGGTGAGGGCGGTCCGGCCGGAGACCCCCACCCCCCACCTCTGGGTGGCCCAAGGTCTCCCTCCCGGCTCTCGCCCCGCTGTAGTCCGCTAACAACGCGAACCCACCCGCGGCCTCACCGCACGCCCCGCCCCTCCCCAGACTCCACCCCGACACCTCGTGGGGTGCCCGACTCCCGCCCCCGCCCCTGTTGGGAGCATGCGCACGGCGTCCGGGGCGCCGACCACCCAGCCGCGACGCTGAGCATGCGCGTGACGCCCAGGTCCTAGAGGCGGCAAAGCGCAGCGGGCCCTGGACTCCGACCGCTCGGCGGATTCTGAGCATGCGCGTCGCTCCCAGGCCGGCAGGGTTCCAGCCCCGCTACCCAGCGAGTGTTGCGCGCCCCGGGCGCCGCCGGCTCCCGACGCCCCCCAGCCCCTCGTGAGCATGCGCAGCTCTTCTCCGGCCCCGTCCGGGCAGCCCCGCCCCTCGCCGCCGCGTCGGGTGTGCGGGGAGCGCGGGGGGCTGAGGGGAGACCTCCCCTGCCCGCCCGCGGGCCGCGTACCTTCCAGTAGTGAACCCCGAGCCGGCGCAGCTGCTCCAGGCCGACCGGGCGGCAGGGCTCGCTGCGGTGGGGCAGCCTGGGGTCGTCGGCCGACTCGTCCATGTACCAGGCCCCCACCATGGCCGGGCCGGGGACGCGGCGGAGGAGGAGCGGGCGCGCTGCGCAGCGAAGGCCTTTATCCCGGGGCGGCCGGGCGGGGCGGGGCCGGCGCTCCCGCCGGAGGGGGCGGGGCGGGGCGGGGGCGGTGTCTCAGGAGGAGCCCGCCCCGGGGCCAGCTGGTCACCTAGCTGCGGTCAGCGGGGACCGCGTGGGTGACACAGACGGACCCCGTCCTACGTACACGGGGCGTCCCGAGGCTCCCGACCGCCCTGGTCTCCCGGTGCGTGGGCCGCAGGTGAAAGTCAGCGTCCTCAAATCCTCTTTGCAGATGGTGCCTGGTGCCACGATCTCCGTGGACAGCCAGAACAATCTTGTGAAACGAACAGTGTTTTACAGGAAGAAAATTAAGTGCCATCCCCAAAAGTTTTATTAGAATCTACGCAGCTGATGTGGGACCCAGCGTGGCTTGAAGTCAGGTCAAGTCACCACGCAGGACAGGAGTCCTCAGGGCGGGATACTGCACCCTGTCCATTACCCCCGTCTTTGTGACGTCAGCAGCGGGCAGTACTACCCCATCTCCCCTCCCCTGGTTGGGAGCTTTGTCCCAGGAAAAATAAACAAGCTTCCCCGCACCAATCTGTGAATTGATAATCCGTTTAGCAGAGTAGAAAAGAAAGGTTCGTTTTTTTTTTTTTTTTCAAAACAATGAACCAGAAAAGATGAGATTATCTCAGCCATACGCCACAGTCTGTGACAGGGAACCAAGGCACTGGACGAGGCGTGGGGTTTAAACTAGACTGCTCTGTAGTCCCTCCTAGAACTTCCCCAACTGGTGTGCAGTGATTGCAAATACTGTGCCCACATCCTGGTGGGGAGCCCGCCTCTAGCTCTCTCTTCCTGCAGGATTCCACCTTAGACGTCACTGCCCATTTTCTTCTGCGCTTTGTGACAAAGCCTCGGGAACCTTGTCTTTGAAGGCCATCTCTCCCCACGCCCGCCCCTTATCCCACCCGGTGAAGCCACAGGGCTCGCCGCTGCCTGGACACTGCTCTCACAAGGCAGCCCAGCGCCCCCCACCCGCCCCCGTGTTGCCAGATCCAGCCGTGGGCTTCTGTTCTCGTCAGTCAGG
>PISW01016223.1:0-13938 GCA_004023785.1 Mungos mungo | reverse complement strand
TTTTGGCTGGGTCTTTGTCTGGTTTGGGTATCAAGGTGATGCTGGCTTCGTAGAATGAGTTTGGAAGTTTTCCTTCTATTTCTATTTTTTGGAATAGTTTGAGAAGAATGGGTATGAGCTCTGCTTTAAATGTCTGGTAGAATTCCCCTGGGAAGCCATCTGGCCCTGGGCTCTTATTCGTTGGGAGATTTTTGATAACGGATTTGATTTCTTCACTGGTTATTGGTCTATTCATGCTTTCTATCTCTTCCCATTTGAATTTTGGCAGTGCATGTGCATTTAGGAATTTGTCCATTTCTTCTGTGTTGTCCAGTTTGTTGGCATATAATTTTTCATAGTAATCTCTGATGATTGCTTGTATTCCTAAGGGATTGGTTATAATAGATCCTTTTTCATTTATGATTTTGTCTATCTGGGTGCTCTCTCTTTTCTTTCTAAGGAGCCTGGCTAGAGGTTTATCGATTTTTTTTTTTTTCAAAGAACCAACTCTTGGTTTCATTGATCTGCTCGACTGTTCTTTCGGATTCTATATTGTTTATTTCTGCCCTGATCTTTATTATTTCTTTTCTTCTGCTGGGTTTGGGGTGCTCTTGCTGCTTCCCTTCTAGTTCTAGTAGGTACTCTGTTAAATTTTGAATTTGCACTTTTTCTAGTTTGTTGAGATTGGCCTGGATTGCAATATACTTTCCTCTTAGGACTGCCTTTGCTGCATCCCAGAGATTTTGGATTGTTGTATTTTCATTTTCATTGGTTTCCATATATTTTTTCATTTCTTCTCTAATTGCCCGATTAACGCAATCATTCTTTACTAGGGTGGTTTTTAACCTCCACATTTTTGGAGGTTTTCCAGACTTTTCCCTGTGGTTAATTTCAAGTTTCATAGCATTGTGATCTGAAAGTGTGCATGGTATAATCTCTATTCATTTATACTTATGGAGGGCTGCTTTATGCCTCAGTATGTGATCTATCTTGGAGAATGTGCCATGTGCACTCGAAAAGAAGGTGAATTTCCTCTGTTCAGGATGCAGAGTTCTAAATATATCTATCAGTTCCATCTGTTCCAATGTGTTGTTCAGGTCCATTGTTTCCTTAGTGATTTTCTGTCTGGTTGATCTATCCATTGCTGTCAGTGGAGTATTAAAGTCCCTGCAATTAGCACATTCTTGTCAATAAGATTATTTCTTTCTGTGATTAATTTTTTTATGTATTTGGGTGCTCCCAAATTTGGTGCATAGATATTTATAATTGTTAGCTCTTCCTGATGGAGAGATCCTGTAATTATTATATAATGTCCTTCTTCATCTCTTGTTACTGCCTTTACTTTAAAGTCCGGTTTGTCTGATAGAAGTATGGCTACTCCAGCTTTCTTTTGGCTTCCAGTTGCATGATAGATATTTCTCCATCCCTTTACTTTCAACCTGAAGGTGTCTTCTGGTCGAAAATGAGTCTCTTGTAGACAGCAAATAGATGGGTTTTGTTTTTTTATCCATTCTGCTACGCTGTGTCGTTTGGTTGGAGCATTCAGTCCATTTACATTCAGTGTTATTATTGAAAAATGTGGATTTAGAGTCATTGTGTTCTCCCTAGAATTCATGTTTATAGTGGTGTCTCTAGCACCTTGTATTCTTTGCAACATTTCCCTTATAGAGTCCTTCTTAGGATTTCCTGTAGGGCTGGTTTGGTAGTCATGAATTCTCTCAATTTTTGTTTATTTGGGAACATTTTTATCTCTCCTTCTATTCTGAATGACAGGCTTGCTGGATAAAGGATTCTTGGTTGCATGTTTTTTCTGTTCACCACATTGAAGAAATCCTGCCATTCCTTCCTGGCCTGCCAAGTTTCATTAGATAGGTCTGTAACCACTCTGATAGGTTTCCCTTTGTATGTGAGGGCCCTTTTCTCCCTAGCTGCTTTCAGAATTCTCTCTTTATCTTTATATTTTGCCAGTTTCACTATGATATGTCATGCCGAAGGCCAATTCAAGTTACGTCTTAAGGGGGTTCTTTGTGCCTCTTGAATTTTAATGTCTATTTCTTTCCCCAGATTTGGGAAATTCTCATTTATAATTTGGTCTAGTATCCCTTCAGGGCCTTTCTCTCTGTCTTCCTCTTCAGGAATTCCTATGATACGGATGTTGTTCCATTTGATTGTATCACTCAGGTCTCGAATTCTCCTTTTCTGCTCTTGGATTACTTTCTCTTTTTTTCAGCTTCCTCTTTTGCTATAACTGTATCTTCTAATTCACCTATTCTTCTCTCTGCCTCGTCAATCCTTGAGGTGGCTGCCTCCAGTTTGTTATTCACCTCATCTATAGCCTTTTTTAACTCATCACACCTATTTTCAAAGTGCCTAGTCATTGTCTCAGTTGATTCTTTGATGCTTTTCTCAACTCCAGCGATTAATTTTATGACAAGTTTTTTAAATTCTTGATCCGGTATGTTGTCTAGATCTGCCTTGAGCAGTTCTGTGGCTGTGACTTCCTCCTGGAGGTTCTTCAGGGGAGAGTTCCTTCGTTTTGTCATTTTTGCTAGTTTTCTGTCTCTTGTCACCTTTAGAAAGCTCGTTGTGCATTGTACACCTGTTAATATTTCTCTGTTAAAGGAGGCTTATTGACTATCCAGGGCCTGTCGTTTCAGGAAATATTCTTTTAATGGTGTCTCTCAGTTTCTCTTGTTGTGCCTTTGAATATTTTATTTCCCTACTCAGCAATATTTGGGACTCGCCGTCATGCACACTTTGGCTTGTTTCTTGGTGTAGCCCTCAGAAGGAAAACAGACAGACAAACACAGAGGGAACAGTAACACACAAACTCACAGACAATTCAAACAAACAAACACATTAAAAGGGGGAAAGAAAATGGAGAGGAAAGAAACAAAAAGAAGAGAAGAAGAAAAGAAAAAAAAAGAAAAAAATAAAGAGGGTCAGAGACAACAAAGGACAGTGGACAGTCTAAAAGTGTATGACCAGTTGAGGGGAGAGGTAGGGATGAGATATAGGAGAATATATCTGGGTTGCAAGAAGGTAAAAAAAAAGGGAGAAAGGAGAAAGGAAAATAAGGAGTAAAAGTTTTTTAAAATTTAAGTAAAAAGTAACAATAATAAAAAGTACGTACAGAAAAAGAAGAGAAGGAAAAAAAAGAAAAAATTAAAAAACAAAAACAAAACCAAAACAGCAGCTCCCCCTCATAGATAGGCGTGGTTTGGTGTGGTAGGTCTCAGAGGCTGCTCTCAGAGGCTCTGCCTTGGTGTCTGCAGAGATTAGATAGGCAGCACGCCAAGCTCCGCTGAACTACACACTGTAGGCCACTCTAATGACTCCGAACTCCTTGTGCCGTGGTTGAGCAGAGTTGTATTTTCCAGGCCCACCTTGGTTCAAAGTTCCAGTCCATGCACTTTTATGCTCCCACAGATGAGATGTATTTGCTTTGGTGGCTGGCTTCTTAGGGGGAGGAATCGGTTTGTCTTGGCTCAGGCAGGGATTTTGGCTGCCCCTGCCTGAGGCGAGATGCGCAGCAGGAGGTGAAATGCCCACCGTCACAGACCCAACCCCCAGCCAGGATCGCGTTTCAGTTGGGGGAGGAATGAGTGCGCAGCTGTTGCTGGAGGCGCCAGGAGCTGCTAGAAATGAGCTGGGAGCTCCTGCAGCCTGAGCGCGCGCCCAGGCCTCCACTGCTGCCAACTCCCTGCCGGGATCGCGCAGAGATGGGGGCTATCCTTTCCCTGTTGGCACCTGGGATTCAGGGTTCACGCTGCCAATGCTGGGGGTGGGATGTGCTGTGGAAATGAGGTGCATGCTCCCATTCCCAAAACCAAGGTCAAAGTGAGCGCCCCTGACACCACCGCTACCTTGGCTGCTGACTCCTCGCCAAGATGGCGCAGGGCTGGAAGCTGTTCCTTCCCTTGCCTGGGTTTGGGATTTAGGCTACCCAGCAGTTATCTATGGAGTGAGCTTCTCTCTCCAAGCGCGGTTAAGGGTTCTTTACCTCTTCCCCAGAGACAGTACTATGAGTGTGTTCAGTCTCTCTGTCTCTTCCCTTTGTCTTTCGGGCTCCGTGCGCTTGCCCCGCATTGGGCTGGGGCTCCCACCTCCCCTGCCCGTCTTGGGCTGGCCCATTTTCCAATCTCCCCAGTTCACACTCACTGACTCAGGTATCCTTGAGGTTCTCTTCCTTCTGGAGTCCGTATTTTCTCCTTCCGCTCTTGCAGATGAGAGTAATGACCTTCTCAGTTTGATAGATGGGGCAAAGTTTACAGAGCTCCCTTCCTCTCCGCCATCTTGGCTCCTCTCAGTCGAAACAAAATTAATTTTAATGGTATAATTTATTAGACCAGTATATCCAAAATATCATTTCAACATGTAATCCTTATAAAAATGGAGACATTTTTACATGCGTTCTTTCTAATGCTCAAAATTCTAGAGTGTATTTCAGATGGAGAGCACATCTCAGTTCTGACCACCACATTTCAAGTTCTCAAGTGTCCTTCGAACGAGGAGCAACCGTATCGACAACGTAGGAAAGAGCAAAGAAATGAGCGGTTCCCAGCAGTTGGGGGGAGGGGTGGTTATGGTGGCCACCACCCTCCCACATCCGGACTGGCCTGCCTGCTGTCTCCCAGAGCCAGCAGCGCTCAGAGGACCGGCCCCACAGGAAGATGCACGGCCCAGCATCATACAGAGGATGCCGAGTGCGGCTCGTGGACTGATTCCAGGCCATGGAGGGGTTGTTTGGCTCCCACGTTGTTTTCCAAACTTTTGCAGTAGATGTTGCTTTCATAGCCTTGTATTTCCCTCCTGGCTCTTTTAGACACTGGGTGTGTAAGACCAAAGCTCTTGAAGTCAGGCAGCCCTGGGCTAATCGTGACTCTACCACTTTTTAGCTGACATTGGATCCATTAAACCCTTCCTATGTCTCCTATTATAAAATTGGAGCTAACAGTATAGAGATGTGTGACTTGAGTGAGATAAGGAATTAATTGGCTGGCACAAGACTTTGTACATTTAAGTGCTTGATAAATTGTGGCATTAGTCTTTCATCCACAGGAGGTTTGAACTCCTTAGAGCTGCTACCATAGTCCTATTTCAATATGGGAAATTGGGAAGTACATGGACAGGACAAACTCTTAAAAGTGACCTCTACTGGGACGCCTGGGTGGCTCAGTCGGTTGAGCGGCTGACTTTGGCTCACGTCATGATCCTGCGGTTTGTAAGTTCAAGCCCCACATAGGGTTCTGTGCTGACGGCTCAGGGCCTGGAGCCTGCTTTGGGTTCTGTGTCTCCCTCTCTCTCTGCCCCTCCCCATTCATGCTCTGTCTCTGTCTCTCAAAAATAAATAAATGTTAAAAAAAAATTTTTTTTTAAGTGACCTCTACTTGCATACACCAATGTTGAAGAACGGCCTCTGCACTAACAATTTTCAGACAGTCTATTTCTTGTCTCTGTGGTTCAGCTAAATTAAGCAGTCCTTGGTACCAAGGCACTACAAATTTTAAAAGGCTTCTTTCTGGAAATGAAAAGGGAAGCTAGCAGTGACACCAGGGGCTCCTCCTGCTAACCTCCATCCTGGTTCTGAGATAGAAGATTCGGGGTCTGGGCACTGGATGCTGCTGATAAAAGATTTTAATGATCGGGGCACCTGGGTTGCTCAGTCAGTTGAGTGTCTGATTTCCACACAGGTCATGATCTCACAGTTTGTGGGTTCGAGCCCTGCTTCAGGCTCTGTGCTGACAGCTCAGAGCCTGGAGCCTGCTTCGGATTCTATGTCTCCCTCTCTCTCTCTCTCTCTGACCCTCCCCTGTTCACTCTCTGTCTCTCTAAAATGAATAAACGTTAAAAAAAAAAAAAAAAGATATTCATGATCAACTTGGAATAAGACTTGGCCACTGCTCCACCCCAGTTTTGTTTTTGCTTTTAATAGAGAAATTAAGGGGCGAGGACTTAAAAACATCTAAACACTCATGATGAACACACCACAACCCTCTCTCTAGCCTGGGGTTCAGGCTCCTTACCATCCACCACCATATGCTTTTATTTGTTTTTCACTTTTTAATTTTTTGAGACAGTGTGAGCAGAGAGAGAGGGAGACAAGACGATTCCAAGCAGGCTCTGCACTGACAGCAGCAAGCCTAATGCAGAGTTTAAACTCATGAACTGCAAGATCATAGCCTGAGCCAAAGTCGGACACTCAAACAACTGAGCCACCCAGGTGCTCCCACCATATGCTTTTAATTCAGAAATATAGGTAGGAGCAAAAAGTGGGCAGCCCACCACAGGGGACAGAGGCCAGAGAACTGGCCCAGGATGAAAGGGAGGCTAAGGAAACCTTTTCCCAGTTCTGTTTTACCATCTTCCCTTTCTACTATTTCATGCATGTCTGGCTTCTTCATTCCTTTCTACAATTTGAGTATTGATGATGTGCCCAGCACTGTACTAGGCTTTTTGAACCTCCTCCTATTTTTCAAAATAACTCTGGTCTCCTCCACAGTTTTTTTTCTTTTGCATCATTCGGTTTCCCATGTGCTATCTATGCGTCTCTCCATGATTCACTCTCTAGAAAAAGATGTGGCTCCTTTCTTTAAATAATATATGAGTTGGCCCCTGGGGGCTGGGGAGAGGGGCAGACAGTTCAGTGCAGCACCCAGGGGCCCGCGTGGCAAACGAGGAGCACATGGGTAGGTGACGCAGTAAAGACACTGCAGGGTTTTTATTTCAGTCCAGATTTAAGTAACTCCTTTGTTATCAAAAAGAACTATGTCAGCATCAATAACCTACTGCTTATAAAATGTATTCTTGGCACAGAGAGAGAGAGAGAATTATCATCTAATGAATACTTGCCATCTGCCAGGCACTGGGGAAGGCTAGTGGTTCTCGGTATTTAGTGGTCAAGGACTCCTCTGGGATTCTTGTGGAAGCTACAATATCTCTCCCTTAGAAAAATTCAGATGTACACAAAATTTTACATAGAATTTCAAGGGCAAACAATGTTCCAAAGCATAATCACAGACTCCAGGTTAAAATCTCTTGTGAAGGGCACCTAGGTGGCTTAGTTGATTAAGTGCCCAACTCTTGGTTTCAGCTCAGGTCCTGATCTCACGTTTGTGGGTTCAAGCCACACTAACAGCATGGAGTCTGCTTGGAATTCTCTCTCTTCCGCTCTCTGCTCCTCCCCCCACTTGCACTTTTTCTCTCTCAAAATACACAAACATTTAAAAAAAAAAAAAAAAGACTTTTCTGCCAAGCCCTCACATCTGAAAGCATAGCATTACTGAGACAAGATACCATTATCTCCACCTTACAGATGAGAAGACGTCCCCAAGGTCATATACATCACAAGTGACAGAAACATTTCAACCAGGTTGTCTAAACACCTCAACTTGCTGCCCTAGATGAAAATATCAACCGGTTTTTACTGTCATTATAACTGCCATTCCCTTTTTTAAATAAGATTTTAAGTAATCTCTTTGCTGATGTGGTACTCGAACCCACAACCCCGAGATCAAGAGTCACATGCTCCACCCACTGAGCCAGCCAGGCACCGTCACTCCTTATCTTCACACGAGGAAATAAGATCATGTGAGAAGCTGAAATCTGTGCAAAACCTTCCAGACTCAGCCACGGGACACAGACAGCTCAGACTTCCCAGAGGGTCCAATCCCACTTCCTACCAGCCAAAAGCCCACTGGCTGTGAACTTCCCTACCCAGATGGAAAACAAGCCAAAGAGGTGCTTTTCCTAGACAGGTTTCGTATTCCTCAGGATAAGAGGCCAACCTCTTTGTCAATAATATCTCAATAAAACTAAGGGGAAACATTTTTTAAGAAGCAATCTCTCCTTAAGAAAGTCTATCCGTGAAAATGGGAATTAAGAGACCAGTCAAAGCCTATGGATATGAAACAAAAGATTTAATTTCAGAATATTACATGAATAAAAAAGACAATGCATATGATTGTTTCTTTACAGTTACATAGATATATCTGATATATAGTCAAATAAGAAAGATATACAAAAAGGGGTGAAAGAGTTAAGAAACCCTGTTTCTCATGTTGAGCGAGCTCAGGGAGAATGCAAGGGCAACCCCTGCTACGAAGGGCCCGGGGCAGCAGCGCCAGCAAGTGGGGGGTGAGTGCTCTGCTCCACGGCTCTTCAGCCCCCCGGCTGTGGCCTCGCACACTCGGCTTCCCCGGCAACCCAAGCACCCGGTCGTTAACTACCGCACCTCCTCACTAGCCCCCGCACTGACTCTCCGCTAGTGGAAAGACGTCAGCAGTGGCTGCTGGGAAAGCTAGCTTTCCTGCAGGGAGTTTTAGACTGGGTTAATCACCACTAGTTTGAAATGCCTGTGCCTCTTAGGAACCCAAATCTTCCCCAGATTCTAGAGCAATCTTGCCAAATGCTGGTGTCCAGGTTTAGATCAAGGTCCTGCCTTCAGTACAAAAGCTTCAGGGTGGAGGGGACAGGGATGAGGCTCTCCCTGGGAAAAGAAGTTCTACTTAGAACAGACCTTCCAGCATTTGCGTGAGGCCCTGTATGAAGTAAGGAAGCAGCGAGAGTCTAGAGAAGTCCGTTCCCGAAGATGGCTGCCCCAGGTACTCATGGGCCACACCGCGGGTCACTGCGAGGCTGCAATGACCACAGGTCCTCCTAGGGGGACAGTATTTTAAACTATATCCTAACAGAGGCTCCCGTGAGGGAAGCTGCACAACACCGCTACCCGGGAGGGAAGGCTCAACTCCGACACGCTGGGATCTGCTCACTTCCTCACAGGCCAACACGCGGCTGCCCCTGCAGTGGTCACCGCCGTCAACAGCCTGCACCGCTCCATTTCACAAGGGTGCTCCCTTGTCATTCCTGACAGACCCTAGAAGGATATTCAGGGTGAAGAGTGTGTGCAGGACCATGCACGGTTTCAGTTACGACCCGCTGAGTACCTTCCCCTCTAACGTGTCTCGGCACTCAGGTACAGTCAGTGTCTTCGGAGCGTCTTCCGCTGCGGCGGCGGAGTCCTTCAAGCCAGCCTCTCCGGTCCCAGTGCAAAAGTCTATCATTATAAAAGGTTAGACACCCCAGTGCCTACGGTGTTCACCGACTCACGCGGTGATCTGAATCAAGGCGGTGCTCTGCGTTTCCACGTGCACGCCCACTGGCACACATACCCTCCCCTGCACTGACACATCAGAATCCATCGCAACTGACCCCAGAAAGAAATGAAATCTTAAAAGCCATAAGAAGAGGCATTTCCAAAGAGACTGTTCCAACATGAAAAATAAACATAACAGACCAGAAAAACATCTTATAGATTAAAAAACTGTTAAACATTGGCTCAAGAAAACCCACCCACCAAGTCAGAGGGGAGACAGGACCCCTCTGTGGCAAATGATAAAGGGCTTTTGTCTTTGAGTTGTCCGGAAGATTCCACAGGATTAGAACACTTACATATTATAAGGCAGAAGGTTAGGCTGTTTATTTCTCAAATTTGGATTCCAACTGGATCACAGCTTCTATTAAAAAATGACCTAACACACCCTTTAAGCAAGGGAAAGTATATTTAATAAATAACGTAAAGGAAACACACATACCCGCATACACACATAAACTGCCCACGGGGGCGAGCCATAGGAAAGCATGTGCGTGTGGCAAAAATCTCTCTCTCCACCCTGGCGCCAGAGCACTATCCTGGTTATCAGCCCCGTCCAGCCAGAGAAAGTCTCCTAAATCTCAGCCACGCTCCTCAAATAGGACGCCAGGACCAACCTGAGGTCACTGCTCTGCTCTCTCCACCTGACGCCAGCCTGATGTGTAACAGACCACTCCACTCAGGGATGAAACATTTAGACGAGTAAAGAAAAGAAGTACAGAGTTAAGGGAGAGCATGACTGCAGTCTGGTCACACCAAGAGCAGTTCACTGACTGGTAGCTGGTGCTTATTTTCTCCATAAGAAAAAGCCAAATAGAAATCTACATAAACGAATTTGCTAAAAATATTTTTAAGAATGACATAAAACCGTTTTAGAGAAAAGGGATTCTATGCAGGTTTGACTCCTCACCATCTCCTGCTCACAATCCATCCAACTGGAAAGCCAAATGTTACATTTCCCTTCACCACCGCTGCTACGGCAGCAAATGAAACACAAGCATGAAGAGAGGACCAACACCTGGACACAAGGCCAATGCATGCTCCCCCCAGAGTCCTCTTCCGCGACAGGAGAAGCGCAGCTTTTTCAATAAAGAGAGTCAGCAAATCATACTTTGCTGGGCAACTGCTTCCCCACAGAGCCTGACTCGCTCCAGCACAGGGCGAGAGCAGGCCCGCCGCGACCGTGCCCGCCGGCCACACGCCGCTCTCTAGGCAGGGAGTCCGCACACCAGATCAAGCCTCCGCTCACCCCAGCACCTGTGAACATCCCCAGCCCGGTCAAAGCCCCAGCCCGGCCTGTGCCCATCCTGCCGAGGAGGGGGCGGCAAGCAACCCTCCTCAAGCACTGATGATAAGCCTCAACTGCTTCCAAAGAACACACTCCTTTAAACCCTCCCAGCCCCGCAGGGTGATGCTCGCTGCCTCCCTGTGGCGCCAGCTTGCTCTCAGGAGACAGTCTAGCCCGCACACCCGATCCCTTAGAAGGATGCTATATAATCCCACCCACAAGGAGTCAGCGTGGACATAAAGCCGGCTGGCCCCATCCTAGTCACACTCCCCAGCTCCCACTACATTCAGATATATCAGCAAACCTCTAGTAAGCCGTTAGTGACTTTCCCCGAGTCACAGGGATTTGGCACAGAAGTACCGGCACCAGGGATGCTGTGGGCGAGAGGACACGGAATGAAGGAGACGAGTTCAGCAACCACACAGCGATTACTTTGGCATCATTGAGGAAAGGGGGAGAGAGGGAAGGAGGGAGAGACGCAGGGAGGGAAGAAGGGACAAAGTTTAATAACTGATTTGTTAAAATAGTCTATCATTCTGAATTCTCCTTTTTCAATACCACAGGCCAAACATCTGCAATCTCCGGCCCAAGAAATAATTTTTAAATTTCTGGGAAAGCTGTTAGGTTCTCTGGACACACACGGTATTGAGGAGTACAGCCGCATGAGATATAGAGCTTTCCCAAAGCTAACGGCGAAGAAGAAGGGAAAGACATCGGTCTTAGATGCAATTTAGGTACCTATCTGAAAAATGGCTTTAAAAAAGACAAACGACAAACAAACAAGAAACAACCAAAATACCCCCAACACTATCAAAACAGAGAAAAGCCCTAAAATAATATCAAACCACTAGGATTGACAGTACTTTAAAAAAAAAACAATCAGACAGTTGAGCACGACTTTCATATTTGTGAAAATAGTATCTGCCTAAACAAACACACGAACTGAGCACTGAGGCCCACCTGGTCCCGCCCGTTTATGGTGCTGGGTGAGCTGGCTGGCTGGTCAGTGGTTTCCCCGTGAGATTTCAAAGAGAGAGAAAGAGAGAGATGCCAGCACTCATTCAGGAGGCAGAGTCTGCAGACACTCTCCAGTGAGTGGGGTTAGAGGTATCAGTCAGGTCACAGGATTAGTTGACTTTCACAATTAAAAATGCAGCAAGCAGGCTGCAAGTCCAAGCTTCTCGGCGAGCAGTAATGATGCCTGGCCCCCTCAGAGAAAATTCTGGGTGGGCAACAGGAGAACTCTGGATCCTTCAGAGGAATCCTAGGTTGAAAGAAAAACAAGAACATTAAGCACACTTATAAACATTTCTTTTTGCAAACATCCTACCTATCTACACTTAATATTTTCTACAAACTGAAAGTTAGAGCTTGATTGAGAATCTGTGACTCTCTACCACGTAAACATCACTTTGTCCACTTGCCCTAATCTCAGTTCATTAAAACAACTTGGGACTTCCAACTTCAGCTCAGGTCATGATCTCATATTGGTGAGTTCGAGCCTTGTGTCGGGCTCTGTGCTGGCAGCTCAGTGCCTGGAGCCTGCTTCGGATCCTGTGTCTCCCTCTCTCTGCCCCTCCCCTGCTTGCACTCTGTTTCTCCCTCTCGAAAATAAATAAACATTAAAAATTAAAAAATTAAAAAACGGGGGGAAGGGTGCTACTGGCACCTCATGGGTAGAGACCAAGGGAGGTTGCTAACCATGGTGCTATGTGCAGGGAAACTCCCTACAACAAAGAATTATCTGACCCAAAGCGTCCACAAAACCAGGATGAGAAACCTGTGCTAAATAAATCTTTTTGTAGTGTTTTTTTTTTTTTAAATTTTTAGAGAGAAAAGTACAGGTACACATAAGGGGGGGGGGCAAAAGGAGGGAGAGAGAGAGGGAGAGAAATAATCTTAAGCAGGCTCCATGATGAGTACAGAGCCTGATGTGGGGCTCAATCCTATGACCCTGGGACCATGACCTGAGCCAAAATCAAGTTTCAGGTGCTCAACCAACTGAGCCACCCAGGTACCCCTGGAGTGTGCTCTTGTTGATGATGATAATAAAATTACATTATTTCTCTCAAATAATACTTGTTCCTTTTATAAAATCACCACCAAAAAATCTAGTTATATTCATTTCATTAAAAGAATAGGACAACAGGTAAGTGGATCTGTGTCCTTGGACACTGGAAGAGAGTTCAGATCTGGAGATGCAGGTCTGGGAACAATTATCCTAAAGAGAGAATAAAGCTGTGGGTTAGTCGAAGCTGCTGAGAGGGAAAAGCAAGAGCAGAGAAAAGCAGAGGACTCAGGATAGATCACTTAAAAACACGAAGCAGAGAGACGTAGACCAGCAATAGTAAGCCACCACGGAGAAGGAAAAGAATTAACAAGGAAGGAGACCAAGAATAGGGTATCATCATGACAGTCAAGGCAGGCTTTTCAGGATGGAGGAAATGACCAAGGTGGGGTGGGGGGGGGGGGGGGGGGCAGAGTGAAAATGCCACTGCCTAACTCAATCAAAAGTGTTCATTATGTGTGGGCTCCCACTATTCTGAATCCTTAACTTTTCTAAATCTTTAGTAGGCTCCACACCCAACATGGGGCTTGAAATCACAACCCTGAGATCAAGAGTCGCATGCTCGGGGCATCTGGGTAGCTTAGTTAGTTGAGGATCCAACTTCAGCTCAGGTCAAGATCCCGCAGTTCATCAGTTTGAGCCCCACATCCGGCTCGCTGCTGTCAGCATGGAGCCTGCACTGGATCCTCTGCCCTCCTCTCTCTCTGTCCCTCCACTGCTCATGCTCTCTTTTTCTCTCTAAAAGGAATAAACATTAAAAAGAGAGAGTTGCATGCTCTACCAAGTCAGCCAGGCACAACTGAATCACTAACATTTTTGAGAATCTAATAAAACTTTATGTTCTGTCCTCCAGAAAAATGGACATGGGAACCTACACATGAAATGGCATCAACGATGTGAGGGACTTTATCAGAGCCTTTAGGATGTCCACAGATGACAGCTCAAGAATCCTTGTTCTAAGTCCTCTTGGTAACATATGAACCTGGCTTCTGTTTATTTTTGAGAGAGAGAACACAAAGAGGGTAGGTGCGGAGAGAGAGGGGGACAGAGGATCCAAAACAGGCTTTGCACTGACATCAGAGAACCCCAATGCAGGGCTCGAACTCATGACTGGAACCATGAGATCATGACCTGAGCCAAAGTTGGATGCTCAACCAACTGAGCCAACCAGGCACCCTGAACCTGGCTTATTTCTTTAATGCATTTCTCTCTCCTGAAAGTAGAATTGTCAATATAAAAAGACTTATTATTTCTTATTTTCAAAAATGAAAGCCACAAAAGGTATAATTGATATAAAACAATGTATCCTTCAAAAATAACACACTTAGTTTTGTTTCGTGGATAGATAGGTAGAAATATTTAGACACAAATAACTTAAACACCCAACTTGTCTCAATCAGACAGCCACTCGTACAATTCAGAAGCAAGATAGAAAGACAAAAGGCTCAGATA
>PISW01016222.1:0-14913 GCA_004023785.1 Mungos mungo | reverse complement strand
CTCCTGTCTGTCTGTCCCTGTCTTGAAGCTCCGCCAAGGAAAGGTCCTGTTTCTCCGCGGCCCGCCCGCGGCCTCCGGCCAGGGCTTGAGCGGCTCGGGGAGCCCTGCCCGCCCGGCCCCGGGCCCCCGCGGGCGGGCCGCCTTGCGCGGAGCCGGACACACGCCGGCCGCGCGGACCCGCGGACACAGCGGCCCCCGGGAGGGAGGCCGGCGGCTCCGACGCCGCGAGGGAAGGAAAACGGAAATCAAAGATCTGCTCACACAAAACGGACTCGTTGAAAACTGGTGCTTAACAGTGATTCTCACCCACAATCCCACAGTCTCCGTGTAAACCACTCGGCTCATCCTGTAGCTTCTTTTTTTCTTTCTCGAGAACGTTTTCGAGGCCCCGGCCGCCAGCGGCCCCCAGCGGCGGGGTCTGCGGCCGGCGCGGGGCGGAGCGGACGCGCAGGGACCGAGCGAGCGTGCGGGCCTGGCGTGGCTCTCGGAGCCATCGGAAGATGCGAGTTTGTGCCTTTTTTTTATTGCTCTGATGGATTTTTGTGGCTGGGTTTTCTGAAGTCTGAGGAACAATGCCTTAAGAAAAAATAAACAGCAGGAATCGGTGGGACAGCTTCGGGCCTGGCAGGGGTGGCCCCACGCGCCCCAGGCCGCCGCGAGCCGGCCGGAGCGGCGGCTCCGGGGGCGCCTCTTCGGCCCCCGTTCTGCTTTAGTGCTGTTGAAGAGAAGCGGAGGGGTCCCAGCGAAGTGGCAAGTACTGTTGGGGGGTTGAAGTCCGGCAAATTTTAAATGAATCCAAAGTGTTCTTTTCTCCTCTAACAAGTGAGCATCTCCATTCAGCCGTGAAGCATGTCCTAGGCACACTTCCAGTGTTACGATCGGAATGCTTTTTATTAAAAGCAAGTAGCATGAAGTATTGCTTAAATTTTAGGTATAAATAACTATATATATGTATAATATATATTCCAGTGTATTCCAAGCTAAGAAACTTGATTCTTATGAAATCTTGATAAAATATTTATAATGCATTTATAGAAAAAGTATACGTATATAATAAATGCAGGTCGTAAAGGTCCCTGGCGAATGACTGACTTGTGGACTAGACATCAAGGTGCTTATGGAAAGGGATCTAGTTTGAAACGCGTGTGTTTTTGAATTCCAGATTGGACAGCTTCCAAATTGCCAACGCGTCCGCCACTGGGCAGCTGCCCGTGGTGCGCGCTGCCCTTTCCGGACAGGCCCCTCCTGCTCCGAGTCTCCTCGCCCATAAGTACCTAATGAATTTTTATAGCAAAGGATAGAAATTTGCTGTTGATTTTTTTGTATGAACTTTCCATAAGGAGATCCTGAATAAGCCTTGTTCTTCTCACCATTTAGCAGTTTCCTGAATGGTGAGAACGTCTAAACCTTTTTTCTTTCTAAATTCTTGCTTGTACATTTTTTTTAACCTCTAAAGGGTTTTTTTATTATTATTATTTTCATTATTGTTTTATTTTTGTACAGCGAGCAGTTTGCTACGGTGCACGGAACTGCCCACGGTTTGTTTTCAGGAAGTGAGCTCGGGGGGGGGGGGGGGCCGCGCAGGCTCCTAGCGGCGACCGCGGAGCATCTGTCCAGCTCCGTGCCCGCGGCTGCGCCCGTAGCGAGGGGCTTGGCCTCCCTCTGCGTCAGGGGTGCTGCAGGGGGTGCTGTGTCTTCCCCTCGGCAGTCACGCCAGGAGGACCACAGGGTCGCTTGCCGGACACCTCGGGCCGTTGGCACTCTCGAAACTCCTGCTTAAACTTCCCTGGCCACGTTGTCAGGGTAGGATTTTAAATTCAATTTTCCAAAGACCTTTTAAAGCATGTCAGCAATGCATGGGGCCGGAGTGAGGCCCACACCCGTTCTGGGTTTTTCCGCCGCAGCCGCATGGCCGGGGTCCTGGCCACGAGCAGCGGGCCCCGGGTTTTGGAGCCTGTGGCCGCGGGGAGCCGACGGGAGCCGCGGGACCCCTGCAGCCTGGCGAGCCCGCAGGCACAACAGATTCCTGACCAGGACAGCCAGCCTTTGCTCTTTTTGTCTTTGACAGTAACTGACCGTCACTTTTTACTGGTAACTTACTTTTCAGCACTTGAAGCCGCCAGTTTCATTCCAAAGCATGTAGCGAGTTCAGAGCCGCGGGCAGAGCGCAGGCTGGGAGCCGTGCCAGGAGGGCGCCCCGAGCCACGGCTCGGGGTCTGATCGCGTTCACAGGGTGGCTTCCGAAAGAGACACTGACTCAGGCGGACTTTTGACCGAGTGAATCCAGATTCGTGGCTTGGCTTGGCTTGGTCATGGGGATGCCGGTGGTCAGGTCCAGGACGCTGGTCTGACAGCAGGACAGGAAGGTCTTGGAGCCTGTGTGACCCCCCACCCCTGCTGGCCCCTCTTTGCTGTGGGGCCCACCGTGGCGGGAGGAGCCAGCTCGGCCGTCCAGGCTTGGGCAGAGCGGCAGCAGGGCCCACACCCTGCCCGTGGCCTGCTGGGCCCCTGCCCCTCACGGTCCGTGGGCGCCCCTGCCACCGTCGGCCCCCGCTCTCAGAGAGGAAGAGGTCAGCTCACGCTTTTTACGGTGACTGGGTCAGGGAGCCTTCCGGGGGGGGGGGCTCGCTCCCCACCTCCTTTGGGGAGACCCCTCTGCAGAGAGGGCCGGGGAGCGCGACTCCTGTGTCCGCGCCCTTGGGCGCCACAGACGTGCTTGAAGCATTACCGTGTAGCCTTTCCTTTTCTTTGAAGACACACTCGGCCCTTCCCCGCCGCCAGCCGCCAGGGTCCGCAGGACCCCCCGCGTCCAGGATGGGGGGCGCCTCACGCCTCCCCTCTCTGGCCCTTGTACCTTTAGCCTTTTTCTTCCTTTGCAAAGGCCTCGGGGGCACCAGCCAGGGGTCAGCGAGCGAGCACTTTATGTCCCTTGGCGGGAACCCCACAACGCTGCCGGGTCGCGAGGCGCCCGCCCCTCCGGCTCCCGCCCGCCCCGGCGTGCCTGAGCCCCACCAGCAGGCGGCCGCCCGGCCCGCAGGGCCGCTCTGTCGGAGTGTTTGGGTTTTTCTCCACTTCGCTTTCTCCACCCTGTTGCCAGAGGAAGGCCCGCCGGGCACCGCCCCGCACAGGAGCCAGGGCGGCAGAGCTGGTCGGTTTTAATTTTCGATCAGAACATTCCTCCTTCACTGGTCACAGCCATGTGCTCATTCCATTCTTTTTGTAGACTTTTCGGGCCCACATGTTTTATGGGCATTGATACATATATAAATATATATATAAACATATATGAATCTATTTTTTTAAGTTCCTACACCTGAAGGTTGCATGGACGGCATGTCTTTATAACGTATACGGATTTTGCACGCCAGACTCGGCAGCTTCGGGGAAGAAGAAAAATGCCTTTTGTGTTCCCTCTCACGACATTGCAGATTCAGAAGACGGGAGTTTTTCTGTGTCGGTGGGGGCGGGGGAAACGTTTGCGTCTTATTGAACCTATTCTTAAGAAATTGTACTTTTTATTGTAAGAAAAATGAAAAGGACTACTTAAACATTTGTCATATTAAGAAACGAAGTTTATCTAGCACTTGTGACATACCAATCCTAGAGTTTATTGTATTTATGTGGAAACGGTGTTTGAGGGAAACGACACAGGATTCAAGGTGAGCCGCTGTCTCTCTTCCGTTGACTTGGAGGCATTTGTTGCGTTTTGTTTCGTCCGTTCCTTGGATCTTGCACAGGGCCAGGCGCGCGCTGCCCTCGCGCAGCGGGGAGAGCCCCTTTCGCACAGCTGTGGTGACTTTCTAGTTACTTGTAGACCACACGTGGCCAAGATGTCACTTTAAGCCGAGAGTCGTGACCTGTGTGAGCGCCGCGGCCGCAGACCCCCCCTGGCACGGAGAGGAGACCCTCTTTCTTCCTCCCCGCGGCAGCGGAGCTTGTCCCCAGCCCGGCCCGCCTTGTCCGACGCGACCAGAAGTCTCTGCCTGGAAGAAAAAGCAAGCGGACACTTTGTTTGTTTGGGTTTTCGGTGTGTGTGCTCACGGGGAGGCGCTCTTTCCCAGCTGATGAGGATGACGCATATTCTAACCTACACGAGGGGGGCTGACGCTGTTCACCCAGGAGCTCCTCAGAGCTCAGAGCTGCAGCGCCCCGGGCGGGGTCCCCGCGGTGGCAGCGGCCGCCTCTTCTGTAATGTGATCCGTTCTCCGCGACTGTCTGGACCTTCCAGGGGTTCTTTCTTTCTTTCTGCTCAGTGGAGTTGGAGATTGTGTTCCCGGTTTTCTCATTCTTGTTCTGTTCCGTGTGGGCGGGTTTTCACCGACGCCGGTGCCCCTCCCCCACCGCCGACTCCATCTCACTCCACCGGAGTCCAGTGTTTTGTACCTCATCAGACAGCCTGTTGCTCTTGTGGTGTAAATAAACAGCATCTCTGGTGTCTGCCGTGTGCTTGCGTCCTCCTTGGCCTGCCCACCCCAACCCTGGGCGCCCCCATCGCGGCCGGGGATCGCTGGAGCCCCCATGGGCGGCCCCTGGGACCCAGACCCTCGGCGGACCTGCCGCCCTTCACCGGTTGGAGCAGGTCCCGTGGGCAGATCTTCTCTTTAAATGCCCTCGGACCATCTCCTAGATATTTGGCCTCCCCCACCCCCAGGAGGCAAGTCTGCAGACCCAAGGACGGCCACCCCAGCCCCCCAGCAGCGGTTGCCACCCCAAGCGACCACCCCACTTCCGGGCCCCCACGTTCAGTGACTGAGTTGGGATGGGGGGTGCCAGCCACTAGGCCCCCTGAGGACTGATGGGGTCATTTCCCCGTCCCCATGGGTTGTGAGCCTGCTTTGTGAACACTGTGGGGTCTCCCTGACCGTCACCAGCCCGCATTCGGGGGCGGGAACCTTGGCGCGGCTCCGTGGGAGGGCAGTGGCAGGTGCAGCCACGCTGTAGGCGAGGCTCGCGTGGACGACCCACCTCCAAGCACGCTACCCAGGTGGCAGGCAGGCCCTCCCCCCCCCACGCTGGCCATCCCGGCGACTCCACAGGGTGACTGTGACCTGGCAGCTGGCGGCCGCAGAGCAGCTGAGGCGGGGAGACCCAAAGAGCGCAGCCAGGAGGCCGCCAGAGGCCTTCTAGAACCTGATCTCACAGGTGAGGAGCCATTGCCTCCCCGCCTCCCATCACTCACAGGCCAGTCAGGAGGTCCGCCCACATCCCCAGAGGTCCGCCCACACCCCAGAAGGTCCACCCACACGCCAGGAAGTCTGCCCACATCCCCGGAGGCCCGCCCACACCCCGGGAGGCCAGCCCACACTGCAGGAAGTCCACCCACACCCCGAGAGGCCCGCCCACACCCCGGGAGGTCCGCCCACATCTTCGAAGGGCCGCCCACACCCCGGGAGGCCAGCCCACACTGCGGGAGGTCCACCCACACCCCGAGAGGTCCTCCCACATCCTTGGAGGTCCGCCCACACCCCAGGAGGTCCGCCCACATCCCCGGAGGCCCGCCTACATCCCCAGAGGCCCGCCCACACCCCGGGAGGCCAGCCCACACTGCGGGAGGTCCACCCACACCCTGAGAGGTCCGCCCACATCCCCGGAGGCCCGCCTACATCCCTGGAGGCCCGCCCACACCGTGGGAGGTCCGCCCACATCCCCAGAAGACAGGGGCCATGCGGGCTGCCCACGCCACTCCCACCTGTTGGCGTTGTTTGGTTTATCTCAAATCCAGACAGCCTTGCCCTCGGAATGTGCCCATAATTCACTCAACTCCCTTCAGACCCGGCCCCCCTTCTCTCACACTTATCCCCTGGACCCCCCACCCCTTTGCCTCCCCAGCACAGGAGCGAGGCTGACAGCCCACCCCCAAGGCTGGGTGCTGGGCAGGCTCTCCGACCTAGTCCTGCTTCTGTCGCCCTGTCTGTCCCACCTACTAGACTATAAGCCTTGCACGTGTTAGGCTCACTCCTCCCTGCCCAGAGATTAAAACACAGCAGCAGCTCGAGAAGCAGGTGGACAGAATGTTCCAGGGCTGAGTCCTCGGCCCATCTCCCTGTTGGTTCTCAGAGCTGGGAAGTGGAGTTTTAACACTTACTTTGGTGCTAATCCCTTATCCCTTCTAAATTCAAGTATCATCCCATCTTGGGATTCCTCCTTCTCGCCTGTTACTGGAAACAGTCCAGGAGGCCACCATGCCCCCCTGCCTGGCCCGGGGTCTGTGCACACGCCCCCCCACGTGTGTGGGGTCCGAGCCCCTCCCCACAGGCAAAGCCCAGATAGCGGGTCATCCATTTGCACGTCTCGGTGCACATCTCAACGATGAGGACTTTTTCCTTAAATGCAACATAATGCTGTAACACGCTCTAAAAACTGGCAGTTTCTTAACACCCCGCATCCAGCCCACACCGATTTTCCCAGCTGTATCTCCAGTGGTCTTGTTTGCCTGTCCGGTTTTTACACTCTGTTTTCATCAGGATTCTTTTTTTTTTTTCTTTTTGAGAGACAGCATGAGCGGGGGCGGGGGGGTGAGAGGGAGCGGAGCGGGGGGTCAGAGAGACAGGGAGACACAGAATCCGAAGCAGGCTCCAAGTTTGAGCTCGCTGTCAGCACAGAGCCCGACACGGGGCTCGAACTCACGAACCGTGACATCATGACCTGAGCCGAAGTCGGATGTTTAACCGACTGAGCCACCAGGTGCCCAGTTTTCATCAGGATTCATTTGACAGGCGTGTCCCTTACATCTCTGACCTGCGGGCTCACCCCCTTCTCAATTTCCGTTGCAATGTACTTGCGGAAGAAGCCGGCCACCCGTGGACCCCCACCGTGCCCTTCAGCCCGCGGCTCTAGCCCCGGGAAGGGCCCCTGGGACACAAGCGTGACCACAGGACCCACCATTTCATTGAGGCTTAAGGACAGTGGGGTTTTTCACCATCCCTTCTCCACACAGGAGACATTTCAGCGTGTTTACGCCGGGAGTAGGTAAACAATTACTACCAAGCTTCTGGCCCCAACACCTTTCAGAAGACTTAACACTGCAGGCCCCAAGTTACACACTGAAAAGACTCCATTCAGCACCCCACTACTGAGTCTTTCGGCCAAGACTTCAAGGGTGTGTAGTATTACAGAGTTTACATAAATAAGACTTGAATTTTAATTTTAAAGCATTTACCATAACTATTTAAACCCTTTGGCAGATTAAACCATTTTGTTGGTTTAAACGTAAAAAGAACGACACCTTTTATTTCTCTGAGGCAGTGGGAGTTCCGGTTTTTCACACCAGATAGGAGGGCGGCATCTTGGTCTGCACAAGTGCGTGCTGGGATTGATGCACAGAAACCAAAACGGGGGCAGATTCCTCAGTTTCTCCTGCCGATTAGCCGTCCTCTGATGGTTGAGCGTTTGAAAATGTAAGCTCGGATTTGCAACTAAACTGTGTTACGATTTAAATACTCGGATCTTTCAAACATTTTTTTTAATGTTTGTTTTTATTTTGGGGAGAGAGAGAGCACACACGGAGCAGGAGCAAAGAGGAGGAGACAGAATCCAAAGCAGCTCCAGGCTCTGAGCTGTCAGCGCGGAGCCTGACGTGGGGCTCAAACTCACGGAGCAAGAGATGACCTGAGCCGAAGCAGGACGCTTAACCGACTGAGCCCCCAGGCGCCCTGAATACTCAGGACTTTCAAATATGATGATTGCAAATGGCGCGGACCCGCCTGCTCCTCTCTGGCCCTCTGGGTGCGGCTGGGAGGCGTTATGCTTCCCCACCCAGGCCCCGTCCCGACGTGAGTGCAGCCGGCCCTTGGAGTCGACTGGAATTCTTGGGGAGCGGCTGGGACTGGGGGCTGCCGGGGGCCCGACGTGCTCAGCAAAGGCCCCTTCCCGATTACACTGCGGCGATCAGCAGCCGCGTGCCCGGCACCGTGGGCCGGGCAGTGGGCAGCCACCAGGCCCTCCACAGGCACGTGCGAGGCCGGTGGCCCTGCTCAGATGGAGACCCGCAGGCGTCTAAATACCCAGAAGGTATAAGTAGGTTCAAAGGTGTTAAACAGAGATACATTCTGCCCCGCCCCCAACACACACGCCTTGACAAATACACATCCTTAAAGACCGAGGAGGGCGGGGCCACCTGGACTAACGTGTCCCGAAGCCCCGCCCCTGCTGGCCGGGCTTCTCCCTCACCCCTCTGGCCTGGCCAGAACCCAGAAGGCCTGGCCCAGGACCCAGAAGGGCTCGGCTCCGACACTCACCGGACTCCCTCCGCGCACACACTTTGTGCTTAACCCTCCAGCCGAAACATGGCCGCGCGCGGTGTGGGGGAGGCGGGGCGTGCAGTCTGCACAGGGGGTGAACGCGCGCCCGCTGGGGTTCCCGTGCTCAGAACACGGGGAGACTAGTCACTGAGAGACACAGGCTATGAGCCACAGAAGCCAGGCACGGGAGGGGCGTCATGGCACCAGGGCCTGGGGACGTCAAAACAACAAGGGTGCAGGATCGGGGTCCTGGAACACGAGGTCCGCTCCCTCGGAGCCCTGATCCATGGAGGACATTAGGCTGAATCGTCGCAGAAACACGGAAAGACATTTTGAAGAGACGTCCATCCGAGCAGGGTCTAGAGGATGCCTTAGACAAAGAAAAAAGCATCTAAATGAGGAGAGGCATTGGCTCCCGCAGGCTCCGGGTCAGGGGGGACTCGGCCAGTCCTCAGAGACCAGAAGTCGCCGGCCGGCACCAAGGCCCGCCAGCAGCGCCCGGAGAGGCCACGCCGGCTCCTCCTCGGAGAGATGTGGAGGAGCTTCGAATCCACAAACCAACGACTATACGATGTACTTTTAATCCGTCCTTACTCTGTCTCATACCAGAAGACTGAGTTTTCATCCAAACCCAGCTTGACAGGAAGGAGCGGGAGGTCCCCACAGTATTGAGGTTTGCTCTGATTGACCCCCGGACGTTGGCCTGAAACTGAGCCCATAGTCACACTTGTGACAGGAACGCGCTTCTGCTCAGAGTGCGATGTAGGGAGGTGTGTCCGTGCGCCGCAGCCCAAGCTCAGCGTGACCCCCCGGGGGTGCCCGCCATCCACGCGACGCTGACCTCCAGTGGCGTCACTGATCTGGCCAGCTCGCTGTGTCCGATCGCCGGCAGGTCCTGTCTACAGGAGCCATGTCCCCGACGGCTTAGGTCTGCCAGGCCAGACGTGTTCCCGAGGGAGACGCGGAGTCAGGATTGCAGTGAGGGCACGGCAGAACGTGGCTGGCACGTGGGTGGGTGGCACTTGGGGGTCAGTGCACTCTCCCGGGCCTGTCCTGCTGCAGACGGGACCCCCACACGGTGTCACGAACTGTGTGAGATCCAAACTGACGGAGTTAGGAAATGAAGGTGTTATTTCTTCTGACAGAGAGCAGAGTGGATGCCTGTGGCTGGGGGCGACCCCCAGCACGGGAGCCAGGCGGTGATGGGGACCTTGGTGGCCGTGGCCACACCGTACCGAGGGCTCACGACTCTGCTAAAGTCTAACCCCGCACGAGTCCTTGGGGGCTGTTCTCACACTCACTCACCCCGGAGGAAACTGAGGCTCAGCTCACACAGCTGGTGACAGGCAGGGGGAGAATCCAAATTCAGGGCTACTTTGATGCCAGGCCCCTCAATTCAATCAGTGGCGTCTGCGTCCCAGACTCACAGACCACAGCGACTTCGCAGCAGGACGAGCCGCACCAGCACCACCGACTGAGGGTCTGCACCTGCCCATGTCTGCTCAGCACAAAGGACTTTCGTGGCCAGGTCGTTCTCCGTGGTGGGCCGTCCTGCCCCCAGACGGTGTTGAGCAGCATTCGTGGCCTCCAAAGCCCCTGGCACGCACGCCTGGCACACCCAGGGATGGGCACCTGGGGCTCCTCTCCCTGCCCCCACCGGCATCCTCAGGACCTGATCCACCCAATCAGGAAGCCGTTCCTCCAGGCCGGGGCGCCCTGGGCTCAGCCCCCGTCCCAGCTCCCGTGGAACCAGATGCCTCTCAACCCCGGCCCCTGGGGACGAGGGTCTCACCACCTGGTGGCCCAGTTTGCCTCTGGACAGCCCCGGCTGGGAGCCCTTCCTGCTCCCTGGTCCCCTCCCCCAGCCTGGGCCACGGAGTGTGGAGGCTCCCCGGCACCCAGGGCGGGTGGGTGCAGACCCGGCGCAGGTGGGACCTGTGGTCCTTCCGGCCTCCAGCGACACAGAGCAGAGCCCACGGTCCCTGCCCCGGAAACTTCCGTCCCGCCCTGCCCCTTCCCAGCTAAGGCTTCCCGGATCCCATAGCGGGAAGGGAGGGTCAGGCAGAGACGGCCTTGAACCAGGCAGGACCTTTGACCTCATGCAGACTGAGGGGGCAGGGGTCCTCATGTCCTCGGTGTCCCCACAGTGCGGAGGCAGCTCCTGGGTGTGACTAGAAACTGGCCTGCTTCCAGTTTTCGGCGGAAACCACACCCGCACTTAACACTGCCCACAACGTGCTCCTAACACGGGCCTCTGATGGGCTTTCAGCTCAAGACGGGAACGGGAACGATGCAGGTCCTGGAGGGCAGAGCCCGGACTCGAAGGGTCCGAGGGAGGGGCACGAGGGTGTCCCCTGGGCAGAGCGCGTGTCTTGAAAGCCACGGACAGGTCACAGAAGGTGTGATACAATTGTTCAGTGAACAGAAAACTAGTAAACCGTGTGAGTGATCCAGAAAGTCACAGGGAGAGAGGCACGCGTTGGAGGTTGTATATATTTAATGGCTGGATCCATGAGCTACGGGGAGGTGCGTGGGCACCAGCGGGCCACACCGCCATTGCAGGGGACGGTCGCAGCTAGAGACAGGCATGAGAACGTCTATTAGGAACCTTCCACACGGCTGGGCCTCCCCCTCCGCCCCCCCCCCGAACTTCACTTCCGGGACTCTGTCCCGAGGACATAAATCTAATTATAGAAAAGGTTTGCTGCAAGAGATGCTCATTTCAGCATCGCTTAATGAAGAGTTGGAAACACCTGGAAATATTTAACATCAGGAGCGGCCGGTGCCACAGCGCTGGGCAAGCGGCCGTGCCCATCAGGGTGGGAAACGACAGGAGGGTCCGCGCGCGGCTGCGGAAGGCGGGGTGGGGGGGGGCGGTGCGCGTGGCTGCGGGCGTGGACAGAAGCGTGTGCGTGCGTGGCCGTGGGCAGCGTGGACAGAAGCGGGCACTCGCGTGGCCGCGGGCGGCACGAGCGTCCTGCGCGGTGCACACAGACCCGCACCACGAGAGGTGTGCCTCCGAAGAAGACCCTCCGGAAGGGCGCGGCGACGGGGTCACCGTGCAGTGACGCCCGTGGGTGTCAGCGTCGGATTCCGAGAGCGAGAAGTGTCCGCTGCTGTGAGCGCATCCCACTTCCGTCCGTGGAGACGGAATCTCGAGGGGCCCAGCCCGGGGCCCGCCGTTCCCGGGTCTCAGCCTCCCAGCCGGACCGAAGGAAGATGTAAAACGCGCGTGTTTTCTAGCACGTTGAGCTGAGCTCCCGCCCCCAGGCCCAGAGGGCGTCCCCGTGGCACTGTCCTGGGTGCAGCCGGTGCATGAAGGCACCCCCCGAGGTCAGCTGGGCCGGAGAGCTCCTTCCGTGGGGTGGGGGTGGGGGAAGCCGGGAAAGCCCGCACACCCCCCCAAGGACACTGGCGCACAGCGGGCCGTGCAGCCCCAGAGAAGGGTCAGGCGAGGCAGGCCAGCAGAGGCTGTGACGCCGAAGGTAAAAGTGCCAGGTCACAACAGCTGTCACCCTGTTGCTGCCGTACCCCAGAATCTTCTCTGTTCCTGACTTCACTGGAAGAGGCTCAGTGTGATGGAAGGAGTTAAAGCAGCTCCTGGGAACAGAAGGGCCTGCCCCCCTGCCCCATGGCGCCACCCCCACCCTGCTGGAAGCGGAAACCCTCAGGCCACACCCCAGCGCCGAAATGTGGGGCGGGGGTCTCTGTGGTGAGGGTGGGGGTCCCCGCGGCGGAGGGGGGTGTGTCCCTGAGATGGGGGTGGGGGTCCCTGCAGTCGGGGCTGTCCCTGCAGTGGGAAAGCGGTCCCAGCCGTAGGCCACGGCACAGAGAGGCCTCTGTGAGCCCAGCATCCCCTCCGCCCAGCCCGCCGCCTCCCTCCCTCTGCAGGGGCCAAGCCGGCGAGCACCTCCCAGTGAGCCAGCACCTCAGATCTGCTCTCTGGGGATCCCGAACTGCCACTGCCGGGACATCCCGTGCTGTCGGCCAGAAGTCCACGTCAGGAAGGGGGACACGTGACGAAGGTGCATCGCGGAGGACAGCAGAGTGACCGCCTCTCGGGCCACAAGGACAGGAGCTCATGCCCCCAGGGGCACGCGAGGAAGGGGCACTGAACGTGGACACAGGTGACTCTCAGGTCCCCACCCCCTGCCTGTGTCGCCAGCTTCTCTTCGGTGCAGCACCGCTGGGCCAAGACGTCCCAATGCGGCCTCTGGCCCCAGTGCACCAGGCTCCTGCCTGGGGAGAACCGGCCGGGCCGCTGCGGCCCAGAGCACAGGCCGGCGCACCTCGAGCCCCAGGCCCCCCGGGGACACGCGCGCGGCTCTCAGGACTCGCTCCACCCTGCTGACCGGCTCCTCGAACCCACCACGCAAGCCTGGCCTGCCGGCCGTCCCGACGCGGTGCCCTGGCCTGGCACGCCTTCCCTCCACGCCTCCCCTGTGACCTTCGTCGTCTTCCGACGCGCCCCATGGGCAGGGCAGCCTCTGCAAAGCCTTTCCTTCTCCCGACCCCGAACACTTTACAGAGACAGAGACGTGGCTGGGGGAGGCTGGGCCATCGGCCTTGACGGTGGCTTCAGGCCAAGCCCCACCTTCCAGGTTCCCCTGGAGACCACGCACCAGATCCTCGCGGAGCAGATGGCGTTGAGCAGGGTCCTGCGGCCGGTCAGTGGGATCAGTTCTGAGCCCAGACGGCTCTTGTTCCCAGATGGCCAGGCTGCTGGTGGCAGCCAGAGCCATGAGGGGTGACCGGGTGTGGTGGTGGCTGGTGAGTCATGGCCTGGGGCGGAGCCCTGCAGGTCCGTGATCCTTGACCCTTGATCCGGCCCCTGCCTGGACCAGCTGGGGAAGGGGCGCCGCGTCCTGACAGCCGCCCTTTCCCACCAAGACAGGCCGAGGGGGTGAATGGCGGCCCCGGAGCACCTCGCCACGTCCTAACTCCTGCTACACGTGTGACCTTGTTTAGGAAAAGGGTCTCTGTAGATGTGATTAAGTCATGGATCCCAGGATGAAATCATCACGGGTTACCCACTGGGGTAAACCCAATGACAGGCATTTTTAGAAGAGACAGAAGAGAGACACAGAAGCAAGAGGAGGTCACGGGTCATATTGAGGTAGAAATACGGACGCTGACATTGGAGGGACCCCCCGGGACCCCCGAGGCTGGAAGAGGTAAGGACGGGTCCTCCACGGCACCCTCGAAGAGAGCGGCCCTGCCAACCGTGGAGGGCACTGGGCGCCGTCCTGGGCCTGCCTGTGTGACCTCTGTGTGACAGGAAGGGGTGGGCAGCCGGACTGGACGCCAGGAGCCAGGGAGGTGTGGCCCCCAGAGTCCGAGGCCCCTTCCTCGTGGCCAGGGTGCACCCCAGTCCCACCCGTCGTCAGGTCTTGCTGTGGGTTCGACAGGAAAACCCTCTTCCCTGCGGCTGGCCGATGCCAGGCTGGGTGCCGGGACCCGGCCGCTGCAGAGTCACCAAGGATGCGCGAAGGCCCGCCTATCCGGTCTGCCCCGCCGAGAGATGCCCGTAACGGGAACATGTGACCGCTGCCAGGCGCCCCGTTGGGGGTGCAGTGAACCTGTGCGGTCAGGGCTGCCGGGCTGAGGGGACACCTGGCAGGGGCTGGGACACCAGGGGTGGAGTGCACCCCAGCACGTCTGTGTCGAGGAGACCAGGACCCTATCTCCACTCCCTCCTGGGCTGGGCCCGCTAATCTCCAGTTCCTCCCGACCCCCCCAAAACGCTGGCTTGGGGAACAAAGTTGCTGTTCAGGGCTTGGGACGCGGAGATTACGTCATCAATTCCAGGCAGCTTTGCTGTAATTAAATATGTCCAGTCCCTTGGCCAACTGTGGAAGACGCTTTCACACACTGTCAGCTTCCCTGATGCGTTTGCACGGGTTCCCGCCAGGACCCCGGATGTGGGTGTCCAGGCTGCTCCGTGGGGGCGGGGCAGCGCGGACATGCTCGACTCCCCGGGCTTCCTGAGGTTTGCGGGGACTTTATCTACCAGAGGTGCCCAGGGGAGGGGAGGCTGCAGTGTCTGGGGGGCAGTGGGGAGGTGGGGGCCTGCCGGGAGCCCCCCACCCGCCCAGGGTCAGCCGTGGAGGCCTGTGCAACCCTAGCGCCACCTGGTGGTGCTTCCCAGAACTGCAACCACATCTGCGTGCCCCCCGCCTGGGTCCCCAAGCCCTGACCCCGTTAGGTGATGGAGGCGGCTGAGGCACAGCGCCCAGTGACAGACATCTGGAGCCATCCCCCAACACCCTGGGGCAAAGAGAAGCTTGACGACGACCGCTCACCGTGGCAGGGAGGCTTACCACCCTTGGCGGGGCTCTCCTACTGTCGCCTGCTCAGCCGGGGACCCCGGGGGGTGCCCACCGCCCCAGGGCGGAGCCCTCCCTTTCCAGGCGGCGAGGACCCCGGGAGCGCTCTGCCTCGGGCTGGACGCTGAGCTGCCTCTGCTCCCGATGGCCCCCCGGCGTGGGGCTGACCTCCGCCATCCTTGGCTCCCGCAGAAGCCCGCCGCCCCGCGGGAGGACCGGACGGGGGTCAGTGCAGGGACTCGCGCTCCGGGGGGATGGAAGGTACACACGCGGCAGGACAGGAGGTAACTTCCTCGTGTGCCGGAAGGTGGAGAAGTACAGCCATGTGGGGGCCTGGGGACAGGCTT
>PISW01016221.1:0-13980 GCA_004023785.1 Mungos mungo | reverse complement strand
GGGCTACCATGCAGCCACACTCCCGCCCCCGCCACACAGCTGCGCGTGGCCACGTGACTGGGTCTGGCCGCTGGCATGTCCGTGGCAGTGCCACGTGCTACTTCTTTTTTTTTTAATGTTTATTTTTGAGAGAAAGAGAGAGCAGAGGAGGGGCAAAGAGAGAGGGAGACACAGACTCCGAAGCAGCTCCAGGCTCTGAGCTGTCAGCACAGAGCCCGACACGGGGCTCAAACTCGTGAACTGTGAGATCATGACCTGAGCCGAAGCCGGACGCTTCACCAACTGAGCCCCCCAGGCCCCCCACGAGCTACTTCTTAGAAGTGTCCTCCAGGGAGGTGGCTGTGTGTGCCCTAGGTCCACTGTTCCCGTCCTGCTCTCTGCCCCTGGGACAGACAGACGTCCTTGCCCACGAGGCCCACCTGGTGGCCGTGCGGCAGGGGGAGGAAGGAGCCTGGATCCCGGACGACCGCGTGAGGCGGAGCCGCAGGACCTGCCCGCCCCTGGAGTGCTCTCTTGAGAGGCCCCGCGTGTGCAGGAAGCCGTGCTCGCTGGGGCCCCAGGACCTGTAGCTAAACCCGATCTCCGTGGACATAAGCCCCCGGGGCGTCGGCGCCCACGGGAAGGACCGAGCTGTAAGAGTGAACATGACAGGCGCAGCTCTGCTGTCTGGGAGGCTGCAGTCTGAGTGACAGAGACAGAGACCGGTCACCCACACGGGAGCACGTTTACAGATGCCAGCGGGTCAGCGAGACCAGGAAAGATGGCGAGGGGCAGCGAGGAAAGAGCTCCCGCAGGAGGCCGGTCTCAGGGAAGTCGGGAGGGGGAGTGGCAGGCAGGGTGGCACTTATTGAAGGGGTGGCCACTACCCTGTGGCAGGGAAGGGGAGAAGCTGTCGTGTCTGGGCAGGGGGTCCTGGGGGTGCCCTGGGGCTGTTGTTGGCTTTGGGCCGGGTGTGCCCAGCTCAGGGAGCACCCGGTCACCCCGTCTCCAAGGTGACACATCTGCTCTTTGTAAAAATGCACGTTCCTGGGCCCCGTCAAGGGAGATTCCTGTTTCATGATGGGGCCTCATCAGGAATAAAGGGCGTCAGGAACCCACATGTGGGGGCATCGTGGTCACCTAGTCCGCTGGCAGAGACCCCCACCCCTGCTCAGAGGCTGAGGCCCCCTCTCCTGCGCGGCGGCTGTCCGGGGAGGGGACCGCAGCCCCGTCCCGACGGGAAACCATCTTACAGGGAACCGGGAGCTGAGCCTCCTTCTAGTGTTTGCTCTAGAACGACCGGACCGAACGGAAGATGAATTTCTTCCCAAACGAGAAGCCTCCGGCTCCGAGGTCGCGCAGCAGGAACGTAAACCCCTCTGCTCCCGGAGAACACTCTCGAAGCCCACAGCCCTTCCTCCCGCCGGCGTCTGAGGCCACAGCTGGTTCCTGGTGCGGCCTCTGCCCCGAGCACCTCGGGGTCCCGACGGGCGGGCAGGAAGGGGTGGCCGTCCCCGTGCTGCGTCCCCAAGGGCCATCCCCGTCTTCACGGCCCCCACGTCCCAGGCCCGACTGCGGATCCGCAATCTTTGAGGCTGCTCAGTCACGCCTCCTGTGTCACTCCTCTAGGCGATTTCATATCAAACTACTGCAAACCCGGCCACTTTGAGGGGCGGAAAGTCACGCTCCCACCGGCGTGGTGTCGGCCCAGCTGATGGCTCCCGGAGGCCCCGAGGGAGAAGCCGCGCCCGGCCTCTCCAGCCAGCGGGTCGCCGGTCATCCTCGGTGACGGTGACGCAGACACGGCCTGGGACCCGTCTCTTCCTCAGCCTCCTGCCACGTCTCTGCGTCTTCTCTCCTTCCCGTGGGCTCGAGGGACACGCCTGCCTCAAGCCGGAAGGGTTTCTTCTCAGGCTCCTTAATTGTACCTGCAAAGGCCCTGGGGACAGGGCTCTGGGAGGTGACACCATTCACCCTGCAGACACATGCAGGCAGGCGCACCAGGGGACAGGCGTCCGGGCGTCCCCAGCGAGCCGGCGAGGACACGGTACAACCAGGCTGTCAGGTGGTGGGACAGACCCAGTTCCTTCATTGCTGCAAGCTATGGTGTTTCCAGGAATTTTCCAGATCGTTGGCGCTCGCCTCCTTAAGGGACAGGGACGATTTCAAAGACCGCCGCCATCTTGGATCCTGCGGGAAACTCGAGGTCCTGGCTCTGAGCCGCAGTGGGGTGCCTCAGGCCCCACCCAGGTGGGTGGGTTGTGGCCCTTTGCACCAAACGTCCCCGCCTCCCCGAGCTTCTGGAGTTCTGAGCGGTGACCGTCAGGTTTTCCCCGCAAGAATTGTCACTTCTCAAAATGGCCGCTCTCGCAGGACCCGGGAAGGGATGATTCCGGTGGGACATTAATCTTTACTGTGCTTTCTGTATTTCACTCCCTCATCCATTTCAAGCAGATCACCCTGCTCTTTGTAATTTTTTCTTTTTTTGCCTCAGGGATCTTTTTTTCCAGGCAGAAAGCCAAAGCAGCTTGAAGCCAAAAGCCCTTTCTGTCTTTTGTAAAAACCTAAACCCATTTCATAAAACCCTAAACCCAGCGACGGAGGAGGAAGGACAGTGATGCCCCGGGATGGGGAGGAGGAGACTGTGGTCCCAGTGGGCCCCGGACCTGAGCAGAGCCCCACAGCAGAGGCCGGGAGGGCGGGAGGGACTCAGAGTCCTGGCCTTGCTGTGCCCCGGGGACCCCAGCCTGGGCGCCGGGGTCCTTTTCTCCGGTGAGGATTCCTGAGCACCGAGAAGGGCTCGGGATTGGCTGTGAACCTTAGGGCAGAAGAAGGATGGGGTAAGCGGCCACTGCGGGTGGGGGGCGGCGGCTCCAGGCCCTCCAAGCTCTTCTGGACACCGCGGAAGCTTCTGGATTCTGGAGTGCCTCTAGGAGAGGAGGGGGCTGCATTTTCCACCAGCCCCACAGGGTGGGGCTCCAAGTTGGATTTAAATTGACTTAAGGAAATGAAGAAAGGGACCTTCTGGACTTCTGGACAACGTGGCTTCGCAGGGCCGGGCTTTGAGGCCTCTTCTCTGGTCCAAATGCAGAACAACAGTAGATAAAGGACACGTGAGAAGTCGCGGTCACATGACAAAACAAGACCAACGGCTCAAGACAGACACAGACACACACGCCGAGGGGTGTCAGGTGGGAACCGGGTCCGGAGCCGACAGGGCGAGGGCCCCACCTGACGAGGCCGGGAGAGCGAGGCCCCCCACCCGGAGGCCGAGGACCGGCGAGGTGCAGGGAGCGGCCGTGCACCCAGGCGCGGGCTGGGCGCTGCCCGCACAGTGACTGTCTCTGGGACGTGCCCCGTGCACTGCAGGACCAGACCCCGGCTGGAGGAGGGGTCCCCAGAGGCCGGGTGGGGACGTGGAAATCCTCTAGGCAGACAGGGTGTGGTCGGGGAGCGAAGGAGGGAAACAGAAGGGAACAGAGGAGAGAGAGAAGGAAGAGGGAGGTCCAGGGAAGCAGGGTCAGTGAGAAAGAAGGCGAGAGACAGAAAGAAACCTCCTTCTCCCCAAGACATGTCCAGAAGTCTCAACACGCAAATCCGTTGGGATGACGAACACCAAAAACCAGCAGGTAGCCAAATAAAATACAACCCGCAGGGCCATTCCTCCCCAGAGCAGCCTTAAGATAAGTTTCCTCTTTTAACGTTAATTTATTTTGAGAGAGACAGTGGGCGGGAGCAGGGGAGACGCAGAGAGAGAGGGAGAGAGAATCCCAAGCAGGTTCCACACTGTCAGCACCGAGCCCGACTCGGGGATCAATCCCACAAACTGTGAGATCGTGAGCTGAGCCTACATCAAGGGTCAGGCATTTAATACTGACTGAGCAACTCGGGTGCCCTGAGATCTTAGCATCTCAAAAAAAACAGGGCAAGTCATCGCCTAAAAAGAGTGATAAGCAGGCGCCTGGGGGGCTCAGTCGGTTAAACGTCCGGCTTCGGCTCAGGTCGTGATCTCACGGTTTGTGGGTTCAAGCCCCGCGACAGGCTCTGTGCTGACAGCTCGGAGCCTGAAGCCTGTCTTTGGATTCTGTGTCTTCCTCTCTCTCTGACCCTCCCTTGCTTGTGCTGTCTCTCTCTGTCTCTCAAAAATAAATAAAACATTAAAAAAATTTTTAAAAAAAGAATGATAAGCTACAAGCAGATATTCGTAGGAGAAACTTATCGGAATTGACAGAAGTGGATGCCATCTAATTAAAAATCTGGAAACAAACAAGATGGTCACAGAAATAGGAAGGAAGCCAAGCAACAGCAGGTGAATTGGAAGGCGGGCGCAGGAGCTCACCACGGGCAGGCGCAGGAGCACAGAGGCCGAAAGGAGGCCGCGGCGCCGGAGCCGCCAGGGGCTGTGGGACCGGGGGGCAGGTGTCGTCCTCTCAGGAGGGGGTCCCGAAGGACGAGCAGACAGAAGAGGGAGGAGCAGCGTCACATTTAACATCGTTCAATGCCAAGATCGACCCAGCGCTGTGGGAGACATGAATCCTCAGACAGAAAGAAGGCCCTCCGGGTGCCCAGCAAGACGTGTGAACACACCGCCTCTCTGGACCAACCGCCCGTCCCTAAAAGCACAGCTCAAGTAAGAACGCCGTTTGCTTGCAGGGTGCCTGGGGGCCCAGCTGGTTGAGCGTCCGGCCTCGCCTTGGGTCATGATCTCGCGGTTCATGAGTTCGAGCACCGCGTCAGGCTCTGTGCGGACAGCTCGGAGCCCGGAGCTGCTCCGGATTCTGTGCCTCCCTCTCCCTCTGCCCCTCCCACCTTGTACTCTGTCTCTCTCTCTCTTAAAAATCAATAAACATTAACATTTTTTTAAAAAAGAATGCAATTTGCTTTCTTTGCATTTATGGACAGTAATGGCCACAAGCAGGTGGTAAAATATACTAGATGTCTTTCCCCATTCAGAAGGCTAGACCTCTCTAGGGAACACTGAGTTAGGAAGGAGGCTGACCATGAAGCCACTGCGGCAACAGAAATGAAACCCGCAGCCCTCACACCGCTTCAGAGAAAAGCAGGCTTCGAGCAGGTTTGTCCTGCGGGGGAAAGGCCAGAGCGATGAGAGGAAACAACGGGAAAGCTCGGTCAGGGACAGGCAGCCGACCCAACGCTGTCCCTGCTCGACTGCCAGGTGACCTCTGACCCGGCCTGGCCGGAGAGCTTGCTCAGCAGGGACACTGCACGGTGGAGGAGGACAAAGAGGCGGTCGAGTCCTCTCTGTGGGGGACGAAGACACAGCCAGAAGCCAGCAGCGGGCAGAAGCCCACGGGCAGACGGAAGCCGCGTGCCGAGACCGAAGGCCGGGGCGGAGGGTGCGCCCTCGCTGGCCAGGGCCGGGAAGGGCCCAGAGCGCGTCCAGTCCTCGGAGCCAGAGCCCAGCCTCTTCCTCCAGCCTCCGGTGCCTCCTGCACCAACCTCGTTAGCCGGAAGCCTAAGCGCGTCTCTACTCCTGGAGACCCAAGCCCAGGACGTCCACCGCCCGGATACTCCGCGACCCGCAGCCCCGGATCTCAGGGTGGAGCTGCCCGGGGCGGGGAGGTACTTCCACAGCGGCTCAGGGGACAGTGCGAGTTTCTCTCCAGTTCACGGTCATATTTCAGGCGGTCGGGATTGCTGCAAACTCAACTCCCACAGCCGGAGGAGTTTAAGGCTCGGAGCCGGAGACCGGACTTCTATTCCGTCTCCTCCCGGTTACAGCCGTGTCCTCGGTCAAGACTTAGTGTCTGACTTCATTTTCTTCCGCAGTGAGGGCGCCTCCCTCGGGCTGGACCGGCTCACCTACAGGCAGGTGTGTGGCGGAGCCGACTTCTCCATCCTGAAGCTGCGTGGCCTCAGGGCCGGCCACGCCCACCGGCCACGCCCACCAGCTCCCAAGGTCATGGATGCCAAGTGGTCTTTTCATTTCCATTTCTTTCTCACCGGGCCAGCCCGCGCTGTGGGTCCCGGGTCTCCCAGGGCGCACACAGACCAGAGGAGAGCCTCTTCTGGCCCCCACATCTGCTCACCGACCACACTGAAAAGAGGGGGAGCGCTCAAGTGACCCAACATTTAAAGGCACCTGTTTAAAAACCATGAATCCAAACCTTTACCAGGTGCCACGAGGCCCCAGAAGGGGATTCCGGGATGGGTCTGCCTTCTTTGGTGTGGACGATGCACAAGGAGCCGGCTCCTCCGAGGGGACACGCCATCAGCACTGCGGGGGCTGGTCTCCCCCCGCGGACGGCTGGGTCTAGTCCGGGGAGAGGGAAGAATGCGGCCTGGCCAGGTGCCCCGTACGCAGGCGGGCCTGGGTCCTCTGACCCCTCCGTGGACTTGACTCAGCTGACCTTCCTTCCTGGGGTCCTGCCTTCATGGGGGGTTTTGCCATTTAGCTACTCAAAGTTTACAAAATGTTTTACGTCTTTGGCCGGACGGCCTGGGGAGCCCCTGGCCGGGCCCACACAGCCTCCGGAGCCGCGGTCACAGGCGGCTCTGCAGGGCTGGGGCGGGTGGGGCGCCGCGGCCTCGTAAAGGGCCCTCCTGGCCTTATTAAACCCGCTGTTGTTTTCCTACGTCTCCGGCCCTCCATTAATTACTCTGCTTGCGGCTCCCCAGCCAAGAGCAACAGTTTCGGGTCCAGGGCGGGATTGAAAGTTTTAATCTCTCTGGTGTTACTGGAGAGCGGGAAGGGCGTGAGGGCGGGCGAGGAGGGCGCCTGGCCCTCCTTTCCGTGACCAGGAGTGCGCGGCCTGCTGGACGCCGTGGCCCTCGCCGTGCCCCAGGCCTGACCGCGGCCCCTGGCCGAGAGCCGGCCGAGGCTTCAAGGTGGGGGAGAGAGGTAGTGGTTTAAAGAAAGTCCGGGCTTTCTGACTGTTGGTTTTAGGTCGTTCAGAGGTCACGTAAGCCCTTTCCAGAACAATAAAAATGTTATGAAATCTCCCGCTGCACATGCCGAGGGTGGGCCTCGGACGATGTTTTGTTTGTTCAGAAAGTTTTCCTGTTAAATGTTGCCAAGAGGCTGGCACCGTGTTTACAAGGCAGCCTGCAGGGAGAGGGCACCGGCCCCGGGAAGACGTTGTCCCTGACGTGCTGATTAAAACACGCGGGTGCAGAGCACCAGGCCTGGTGAGGACCCTGCCCACCCAGGTATCAGACGGTGCCTGTGACAGTGCTCGGCCAGTGTCCAGCCTCCGGAGGTGACAGAGGTGCGGGGGGTGGGGGGCAGGGGAGACGGCTGTCTGGCCTGGAGGGGACCGGGGCCTGCAGAGAAGGGGAGAGGCGGGCTCAGCATGAGCGCCAGCTTTCCTGGAAGTGTGGTGTTTTCAGGAAAAGAAAACCGGGGGGCGTCCCCACTTCCTAGGCCCCCGGACCACCCCCGCCTGTGTGTGTGAGCACGCAGGCCCCCCGGAGCAGCCCGCAGGTGCCCTCGGTGAAATTCAAACCACCTGCCGACTTTTGGAGAGGGTGGCATTGGCCAGCCAGGCAGGAGGCAGCCTGGGTGCTGCTCTGGTCCCCGGGCTGCGTCCCCGCCACCCCCACTTTCAGGGAGTGACCCTGAGTCTCTGCTCAGAAGCCACCTGTGCATCTGTGGCCGGTGGGACAGCAGGTGTCTGGTTTTTCCGAGGCTCCAGAGTGAGGTCCACTGCTACCTGGACGGCCGTCGCAACCTCGGGCAGAACCCTCCTCCGACATCCAGCCTTGCTGCTTGTGTCTCTCCCCAGGGACTGTGAGGGCTCAAGTTCAAGAACGTGGAGCTCTAGATAGACACACAAGGTGTTCACGAGCGACGGACCGAGCGGGGATTTGCAAGGCTTTCCTAGAGCTGGCAGCCCCCCCCCGCCTCCCCGTGGCTGCAGGGAGCTGGGCGGGACCACCTGGATTTCTTCCACCTTTCGGCTGAATGCTGTGGTGTCCTGGGTGTGTCCTGTGTCCCTTACGACAAGGACACTTCTAAGGAGGGCAAGTCAGTGGTTTAGTGGACTGTCCTTCAATGTGAGTCCGTCGGATGGTTTCTTTATGCTCTGATGAATGTCTCGTATTTTGGGTAAAGATGTGTCACAAGTGAGGTGTCCCCAACGCACAAAAGTCCCTTGGCCCCCGGTGGGTGATGGGTTTTGAGCGGTTGGCTCTGAGGTGCTGCCAGGTTTCTCCACCATAAAAACACTCTTGCCCTTGGTGGTTAGGAAGTAGTGTGTGGAGGGTGGGGTGCGCCGCACTGTGGAAGTGACGTGTTTCCTAGTACACTGGCCTCGGTTTCGGCGTCCGCTGCGGACTCCTGCACGAATCCTCCGTTTCGATGCTGGCTGCAGAATCACGTGCCGGAACCCCTGTCCCTCCGCCCACATTTGTCGCTGCTCCCCGTCTGTACAGGGGCCACGTCCCTTCTCTTGTTGGCTGTCTGAAACCAGCATGAAATATGGTCTTTTTCACTCTTTTTAAAAACGAAGATGCAGGGCGCCTGGGTGACTCAGGTCACGATCTTGCGGTTCGTGAGTTCAAGCTCCGCCTCGGGCTCTGTGCCGACAGCTCGGAGCCTGGAGCAGCTTCGGAGTCTGTGTCTCCCTCGCTCTCTCCCCCTCCTCCGTTCTCGCTGTCTCTCTGTCTCTTAAAAATAAATAAACATTAAAAATGTTTTTAAAGCATGACGCATTCCAACTCACTGCTGTCATTCCTGTTCATTTCTGTCTCAAATCGTCTTCGGTTCAACCAGTGGGAGCCCCTCCCTCTGATACACTTCCCCGGTATTCTGGTCACTTTTTCACTTTCTGGCAGAACAGACCTCCTAAGCTCACCCGGCTTGTTTCAGTCCTCGAATTGACCGGGTCCCCTCCGAACCCTGGTTTCTGTTAGTGGAAAACGGATGGTGTTTAGGGACCATGTCAGGCTGCTGGTGTGCTCACCACGGATGGGAGTCACTGTGCCCAGGTCCCTGTCGGAGCTAGAGACAAGACACACACATGTACACACATTTTTATTTTATTCCTTTTTAATATTTATTTATTTATTTTGAAAGAGGGAGAGAGAGAGAGAGAGCATGCAAGTGGGAGAGACGGGCCGAGAAATGGGGAAAGAGAGAATCCCAAGGGGGCTCCATGCTGTCAGCACAGAGCCCGACTCAGAGCTCACCCATGACCTGTGAGATCAGGATCCGAGCTGAAATCAAGAGTCAGATACTTAATCAACTGAGCCACCCAGGTGCCCCAACACCCACATTAAAAAAATAAAACTTTAAAAAAGTGTTTTAGGGGCGCCTGGGTGGCTTAGTCGGTTAAGCCTCCGACTTCAGCTCAGGTCAGATCTCACATTCGTGGGTTCAAGCCCCGCGTCGGGCTCTGTGCTGACGGCTGGCTCGGAGCCTGGAGCTGCTTCCGGTTCTGTGTCTCCTTCTCTCTCTGCCCCTCCCCCTCTCATGCTCTGTCTCTCTCTGTATCAAAAATAAATAAAACATTAAAAAAATTAAAAAAAAAGTGTTTTATTCATTTTTTTTGAGAGAGACAAAGAAGCAGAGTGAGGAAGGGAGGGGCAGAGAGAGGGAGACATGGAATCCGAAGCAGCTCCAGAATCTGAGCTGTCAGCACAGAGCCCGATGCGGGGCTTGAACCAGGAACTGTGAGGTCATGACCTGAACTGAAGTCCGACACTTAACCAACTGAACCACCCAGGCGCTCCCCCAACACACACACTTTTAAAGTTCGTACTGACACATCTCCAGTAGGTCCAGATTGTATAATTACTCATTTACACAATCATAGAACACGCTCAAAGTAGTTTCACAATAAATGGATTAAGTAATGTTCAAGATTTATACCCAGCGAAACTATCCTTTTTCTCTTTAGGCTCAGGTGACCCTCAAAAGTTACTTAAATAAGGTATTTTTCTTCCATGTGGTTATTGTTCTGAGTATCTGCTGCTGTGTCAGGCACCCAAAACAAGGGGCTTAAAAGATTTTGGTTCTTATGCCTGACCTGTCTGTGGGCTGACAGTACTCAACTGAGTGATTCTTTCTCAAGGTGCTTTCTCCGGATGCAGATGAGGTTAAGTCATCTGAAGACCCAACAGGATGGGCTGTCCAAAATGGCTCCAGGGATTTTGCTGGATGCGTGCAAGCCCCAGCTGGCCTTTCTCTCCTGCAGTGGAGACAGGGCTTCTCGCCTGGAGGCTCTGGGCTCTGAGAGGAGGCAGGGGCTGGTGGACCGATTGGGGCTTATTCTTAGAGCTGGCCCAGTATCACTTCTGCCATGTTGCGTTCATCCCAGCCATCACGGCGCCTCCCTGATTCGAGAGGGTGGACGTGACCGATGCTCCCTCTGCGTAGGGGGCATGTCAAGTTCACTGCTGGAAATTTGTGGGTTAGGGACGAGGTCACAGTCATCTTTGGAAAATACAATCTGCCAGTTATATCAACCACTCGATGCGTGGATGGCTCATTTGTTTCTGTTTGCACGCGATTTTCGGTTTTTTCCTTCCTTCTCTGTTGACCTAAGTTAATGTTTTGAATATGTAAGCAAGTATCAACTTGATTTGAAAAGTCAGAAGCTCAGCAAAAGTGATACGGTGTGCCCAGAGAAGTATCAGTCCCCCAAGCCTCCCCTGGCCCCACCCCATCACCACCCCTACGGAAATCAATTTCTTTCATTTCTGGTTTTTCTTGGTTTCTTTTTGCAAAATACAGATACCTGTTTTATCTTACTTCCTTTCATTTTTTATACAAAAGTTAGCAAACTACACGTACTCACTCATTCTTTGGGTTTATCGCTTCACATATCTTGACATTTACTCCACGTGACTTCTATTTTTTAATGTTTATCTATTTTGAGGGAGACAGAAGCAGAGAGAGTGTGAATGGGGAAGGGGCAGAGAGAAAGGGGGAGAGAGAGAGAGAGAAGGAATCCCAAGCAGGCTCCTTGCTATCAGCACAGAGTCCAAAGCAGGGCTCGAACCCATGAACCTGAACCCGTGAACCGTGAGATCATGACTTGAGCTGAAGTCGTCGGACACTCAACAGACTGAGCCCCCAGGCGGCCCTGCATCTAGAGTTTGAGTTATGGCTAGGAAGCCCTCCCTCACCCACAGTTACTACGGAAGTTATTAAGGAAGTTATGAAGGAGGCAACACGGCCTTTTTTCTAGGATATTCAGATCTTTGCTGAGTTTGCTCCCTTTCCTCTATCTCCCCAGGGTGAAGAAAGAAGTTGGAGGACCGCCCCCCCGCCCCGGAGCCCTCAGGAAGCGGGAAAGGCCCTTGGAGACACGTAACGCAGTCACGTAGCAGGAGCCCACCCCTCCTTGGGCAGAGCCCGGGGCCTGGGCTGTGTGTGCGTCGCTGGCAAACCTGAGTCCCTGGACCGCCGGGTCCTCGTGGAGAGGCGGCAAGCTGGACGGGAGCGTGCTGGCACCAGGAGCAGGTGGCGTCTGACCACCTGACCCCCAGGTTGTCCCCTGAAGGCAGGAAAAGACACCCAAAACGGGAAAAATAACTAAAAGCATATTATGAAAATTTCCAGGCCGATACAGAAATAGAGAACGCCACGCACCTGCACGCACCTACCGCTCTGCCGGCCTGTCTCCCGGAGAGAATCTGCCCCCGAGGGCCCCGGAAAACCCCATCCATCCCTCAGCGCCCTGCCTCAGCCCAACGAACACTGGGGTTCCGGCTGGTGGCCTCAGGGATGCTGTCCCATTCGCCTCCCTTAAGAGGTGACGAGAGTCCGACCAAAACGCACCGAGGTCTGGATGCTGACAGTGGCAGCTGACGTCCGGGGCAGAAGGTTCTAGCGTAACTGAGCCGCCAGCCCAGTCCACCTGCTGTTACGGGTTTTGGCATCGACGTCGGTTTTCTGGGTTCGCCTCTGACAAACCTAAGGTTTGAATTGAACAGAAAATAAAACCAGAAAACAAATAAGAACGAACCCAGAGCCAGCACTGACGTCGGAAAGAACCAGGCTCAGCAGTTACAGAGGCGGAGCCCGAGAGCCAAGGCGCTCGGCTCCAGTTCCCTCTCATGCAAACAGCATGATGAGGAGTGCAGGCATTGAACTTGGGAACCCCCCACCTGCCCCCCGCCCCGCGTCGGCTTCTAGAGCAGAATACCTCCGACCGGGCCGTTTATAAACAACTGGAATTTATCGCTCATGGGTCCTGAGGCCGAGGACGTGAGATCAAGGGGCCAGCCGGGTCCGGGGAGGCCCCGCATCCTCACACCGCGCAAGGGGGCGGGGGTCCCTCTGAAGCCACCATAGCGGCGCTGGTCTTGCTCGTGGGGGCTCCACCCTCATGGCTTTCGGACGTCACGATGGCCCTGAGTGCTAACACCTTCCCACTGGGCCCTGGGCCATAGGATTTAAACATGTGAATTTGGGGGGACACAAACATCCAGACCAGGGCACCCTCACTGAATGGCTTTCACGTGTCCTCCCAATTCCTGTCCCCTCGAGCACAGGACCTTTGCGTCACGGGCGTCACATAAAGGCCATGTCACTCCCCGCTCTCTGGGCGTGGGCTCCCAGCTGCGGTCCGCGGTGCCAGAGGCGGCCACAGTCTGCGCCTGTATCCCCCTGTCCCCGGGCTTCTGGGAGGGAGCAGAGGGTCACCTTCTCCACTGCAGGGGCTCCGGTGCCGCCCCCCCACGGGGACAGTTTGCAGAGGGAAATTGTAAAGACACTGGTGTGCGGGGAGGGGTGGGCCCTGTTCTCAGGTCCAAGCATGACAGGTGCAAGGAACGGCCGGGGACACAGGACTCTGATCCCGAAAGCCAGGGTGTCCCCCCCGCCAGGGCCTGTGACCTATGCAGGGGCTACCCCAAGACCTACTGAACGTTCTGGCTTGAACCGGCCCCGGGGCTCCGTGCTTTCCGGGTGGGAGCTGGGAAGGCGCTGACGCTAGGTGGGGTTCAGGTCCGTTGCTGAAGCCGGAGGCCCGCCCACAGGTGGCCGGGGTGGGGACGCCTGAGCGGACGGGACAGGCGAGTCCGTGGGGCCGTGGGGGCCCTGCACACACAGGGGGGGCTCCCGCGGGCACCCGTGGCTGCAGCTGCGCCCCCCAAACGGACTGACCCTGAACTTCCAATCAAGGCGGCAGCAGCCCACCCCTCGGTTTTCCATGACTTTTAAATCTGGCGGTCGAGGGAGCTGCTGTGGTGGGAGTCGGTGCTCTGGTTTCTTCTTTGAGCTTCTGGAACGTCTTGAGCCTGACTGAGCCTCGCAGAGGAGGGACACAGAGGGAAGGGAGAGACAGAGGACCCGAAGCGGCTTTCCTGTCTGAACACCCACCTCGCTGGCCGGCCGGCCCTCGGGCGCTGTCCCCGGGCCAGCGGGCTCCTCGCTCCTTCTTGCATTTTGCTTGATGACAGGCCCCGGAGAGTTTCTGGAGAGGAGGAAAAGAGCATAATAAGCTTAATTTTGGAATCGTGAACGCTATTATTATAATCACTTCCCTCTGAAGAACTGTAAATAATTCATTTGCAAAACCCCAGTTGGGGCCTCTAATTAGCCCCGCGTCGGGTACTGAAGCTGGCTTCCTCCTGCAGCGGCCAAGGGTGTTTTGTTCGGGGTTTTTTGTTTAGTTTTGACCCTCTCCACTCCACAGAAAGCGGCCTCACATTGTTTTCCATGTTGGCAAAGTACGTTCGCAGGGCCCCTGCCCTTCCCCCCACCGCTCCCTCGGGAGGGGCCGCACCGGGCGGCGGGAGAGACCCCGTTGAGCCAGCTTTGTGCCCTTTGCACACGTGAGACGTAACTGCACAGGGTCAGGGGACAGCTTCTCACGTGACTCCAAGCACGGCCGTGTCGGGCCTCCAATGAAACGTAAAGTCCCGCCCAGGTGCCTGTCCCCAGGCAGGTACCAGGGCCACACAGGTGGTGCCGCAAGGGGAGCGGGGGAGGGGAGACTTTCTCAGGGGTGTGCCTCCCCCTTCCCGGCTCCTGCTCCGAACCCCACCTGAGCGGGGGCGGGGGCGCCGGGAGGGAGGTGCGTGCAGAAC
>PISW01016220.1:0-13991 GCA_004023785.1 Mungos mungo | reverse complement strand
ACAAAAGAAATGGTTTATTTCAAAGAGATTTTACAAACTCAGAGACAGGAGGAACTGAAGTTTCCTACTGGTTGTTCATCCTCACCCCAGAATCTGAATTACTCTGGGCGATCATGCTGGATTGCAAGTGACTCATCAGAATGGAACAGAGATATAATTTGAATATGGGTTCTGATAAGGGGTAGGAGTAGGAGAACTTATTTAAATAAGAAATGATGGGGGGCTTGGGTGACTCAGGTGGTTAGCAACTGACTCCTGGTTTCAGCTCAGGTCATGATCTCATAGATCATGACACTGAGCCCCACATTGGGCTCTGAGCTAACAGTGCAGAGCAGGGCTGCCTGGGATTCTCTCTCTCTCCCTCTGTCTCTGCCCCTCCCCTGCTTACAAGCGCTCACTCACTTTCTCTCTCTCTCCCTCCCTCTCTCAGAATAAATAAATAAATAAATAAATAAATAAATAAATAAACTTAAAGAAAGAAGAAAAGAAAGGAAAGGCAGAGTATTAGCTGACCCCACAGGAATAGAATCTGTTCTCGTGAGTTGTCTGGGCCAGAATAATGTGACACTGTGGTGAAATTCCCCAGATGAAAGCTGGGAAATTCAGAGTCAAATTTCAGAATTCTGGGTGGAGGTCAAGATTACTGCAAGGAGTTACATACCAGAAAAGAGGACTCACAAAGGAAGAGTCTGAGGTTTCAAGTTGGGTATGAAAAAAAATTTACCAGCGCAAGAACTAAGCTCTGAATGGTAGAAATGCATGACTGGAAAAGCAGAACAATTAAGTGTATTCACAAAACAGATCCACAAACATTAAGTAAGGTTGTTTGGTCAATCTAAGTAGGAGGCCTTGCACAAAGCAGATCAATAATTTTTGAATAATTAGGTAAATGAGAACTGATACATTAATGGATAAATGATTGAACAGAAACATAGATGGATAGATGATGGAATTGACAGGGTGGATAATGGAGTATATACATAAATGTCATGGTTTTAAGCCACCCTCGCGGCATGGATAGAAATTAGCTAGTAAGAATGAGCTGCTCCCTGGGGGAAGGAATATTTAGGTACCAATTACTACAAGAAAAGATAAGTCTTCAGCCTTTGCAACCTTTCTCCACTACTTCCCAGTCATCCTCAAGTTCTTTTTTTAATTTTTAATGTTTATTTACTTCAGAGACAGAGCACAAGGGCGGCAGGGGGAGGAACAGAGAGAGGAGAAGACACAGAATCTGAAGCAGGCGCCAGGCTCAGAGCTCCGAGCTGTCAGCACAGAGCCCGGGGCAGGGCTCCTACTCAGGAACAGTGAGATCATGACTTGAGCCAAAGTTGATGCTTTGCTGACTGAGCCGCCCAGGTGCCCCAAGTTTTGTTTATTTCTAAAGTTAGGATTAACGTTGGGGATATTTCCCTAACAAAACACTTATGTCATATTTGCTTTATTCTTTCATTCGTTCTACATTTAACCAATTCTGAGAACCCACTATTGCCTTTCATTCTGCTGTATGTTCAGGATTTATGATAATATGGGTGATTAAATACCAAATCTATTTTCCATAAACAAGCAGCATATTGGAGAAAAAAATAACTGCTACTCATACATCCTACTAAAGGCCAGGGCAAGACAGATTTCCAAGTGAAGGCCCATAACAGTTTAGAGAGTAAGGGGCAGAAAAGAACACAGAGTAGAGAGAAGTAAATGTGCTTAAGCAAATGAATGTCAGCCAGCCAGAGTGTAAAAAGCACAGATACGGAAGCTTCATAGACCTGGGAGGGATGTAAAGCTTATCCACTAATTCTCTCAACACCAGAAGTTACCACAGCATTTTCAGATTCCATTTCCTTACTCCAAAATTTGAAATAATGCAGCCCCCAAAGTTTTGTTGAGATCTCCAAGTAGAGAAAAAGCTGAATGTTTGATAATACCTAGATATAATTGGTACCAATGAAATAATAGGGGTCATTATTTTCCATAATCCATCCAGGCAGGGAAGGAGGTAATCAAAAGAGATATATAATGGAAGAAATAGAAATTAAGGTGTGAAGGAAAAATAGGTAGGATTTAGGTCAAGATTTGGGAGAAAAATTTCAACAGAGTCTCGGTTGAAGTCAAGACAGAAGAGAAGAGTAATGAGGGCACTGGGGCAAGTCCGGTCAGACCGCTTGGTGCCTGACTCTGTAGCACAGAGGTACCGGAACCAGCTGGGCAATGCTTACAGTACCCATCGCAGAAAAGACCAAGTAAAACAGGTTTTCTGCAGGTAGAGAAGTTCTTCAAAAATTGAATCATCTTTAAATGCCGAACAGAGAAGTTTATCATTATTCAGGAGCATTGTCGATTTAAATTTCTGGTCATAGGCTCATATAGAGTAGATGCAAATCCTGACTGTTCAAATTGAGGAACTGAACAAGTCTTATGAATCAGAGTTTTTGGGGTGGGGCGGGTTAAGCTAATAATATAGATTGGATTGTTTCCTTTGCATTGCAGAAGGTTTTTATATTGTTGAGGTCCCAACAGTTCATTTTTGTTCTAGATTCCCTTGCCTTTGGGGATGTGTCGAGCCTAAATGTCCATCAACTGATGAATGGATCAAGATGTGGTGTATATGTATGTATGTATATACATACACACACACACACACACACACACACACACACACACACACAGTAGAATCCTACATGGCAATGAGAAAGAATGAAATCTGGCCATTTTTAGCAAAGTGGATGTGCCTAGAGGAAGTCATGCTAAGAGAAATAAGTCAGGCAGAGAAGGAAAAATACCATGTGTTTTCACTCATAGGTCTAGCAGGAGAAACCTAATAGGGGACCATCGGAAGGGGAAAGGGGGGAAAGAGTTAGGGAAAGGGAGTGAGGCAAATCATGAGAGACTTTGGAATTCTGAGAACAAACTGAAGGCTGAGGAGGGAGGGGGGAAGGGGAAGGGGGTGACTGTCGTGGAGGGGGGTGCTTGCGGGGAAGAGCACTGGGTGTTATATAAAAACCAACTTGTTAATAAACTATTTTAAAACAAAAGAAATGGAAAAAAATATAGATTAGAAATCTTTTTTTTTAATGTTTATTTTAGAGAGGGAGAAAGGGAGCATGAGCAGGGTGGGGGCAGAGAGAGAGAGGGAGAGAGAGAATCCCAAGCAGGCTTTGCACTGTCGGCACAGAACCCAGTGCAAGCATGGAACCCACTAGCCATGAGATCATGACCTGAGCCAAAATCAGCAGTCAGATGCTCAACCAACTGAGTCACTCAGGCATTCCTGGCAATTTCCTTTCTTAACCCCATTCCCCACCACAAACATACTCACACACATATACATTTCAAAATTATCCTTTTAATTAAATAACCAAATATGCTAGAGGGAGACACATGAAGAGTAAAATATAGTAAATATAGCATATTATAATGTAATATTGAAGTATTACAAACTTTTGAATGGATAATGAAAGACTGTGTGGCTCAAGAAACCAGAGACAATTAGAATCACTTCTCCAAGAAGTGCTTTGGATATAGTTTGGCCAATAGTGTTGTAGGATAAAATCACAGGATAGTCCAAGGAGATGAAACTGATCAGTCATAGACTAAACTGAAAAATTATATAAAGGTCTCCAAAACTATTTGAGGGTGAGGAGCCACAAGAGCACTAATGTTCTGGTTCAGAGTTTGGGAGCTGTGCAGTGGGCAATCAAGTGAGGGAGGAATTCTGAGGAGGGAGGGAGAGTAGATGTTTTAAAAATCCATGTCAAAGATGAGCACCCTGAAGATGTGTATACATAGAATAAAAGTAGAGATTCTGAGGTGGCACAAAAAGAAGGTGAATATTTCATGCTTGTTTCTGCTTTCACTCCAGTGGAAGATCTTCTGTCATGGATTTAGGAAATCACAGCACCATCACAGAATTCATCCTCCTTGGGCTATCTGCTGACCCTCACATCCAAGCTCTCCTCTTTGTGCTTTTCCTGGAAATTTATCTCCTGACCATCATGGGGAACCTGATGATGATGATGGTGATTATGACTGATTCACATCTCCACACCCCCATGTACTTCTTCTTGAGTCACCTCTCCTTCCTGGATCTTTGTTTAACTTCAGTCACTGTGCCCCAGATGCTGGACAATCTCCTGTCTCAGAAGAAATCCGTATCCATAGAAGGCTGCCTCACTCAGGCATTTTTTGTGTTTTGCATTGCAGGAATTGAAGCTTTTGTGCTCTCTGCCATGGCCTATGACCGCTATACTGCCATCTGCTACCCCCTGCTCTATGACCAGATGATGAGTAAACAGTTGTGTTGGGGTCTGGTGTGGGTTTCATGGGGACTGGGCTTTCTGGATGCTCTCATTAACACCCTCGTGGCTTGCAATTTGGACTTCTGTGAGGCTCATGTCATGCCTCACTTCAGCTGTGAACTGCCATCTCTATTCTCTCTGTCTTGCTCTGACATCTCCACCAACTTTACAGTCCTGGTGTGCTCTGCCATCATTCACGCCTCTGGAACCTTACTCCTGGTCTTCTTCTCATATGCCCGGATTGTCTCCACCATCCTGAGCATCAGCTCCACCTCAGGCAGAAGCAAGGCCTTCTCCACTTGTTCCTCCCACCTCATCGCAGTGAGTTTCTTCTATGGATCTGCTTTTCTTCGCTATCTCATGCCAACCTTAAGTTCCCCACTGGAGTTAATTTTTTCCATACAGTACAGTGTGGTCACTCCTCTAGTGAATCCCCTTGTCTACAGCTTGAAGAACAAGGAAGTAAAAGCAGCTCTCAAAAGAATGTTGCAAAAAGGTTTACAACAGCTCAGAGAGCAGAGAACAGGCTTCTCCAGCTCTATGGAATAAGAAAGAGGCCAACTTCCTTCTTGAGCCCTTCAGAATCCTAAGGTTTGCCACCTGACTAGGAATGAAGGGCCTTGGAGAAGCGCACCCAGTTCCTCTCAGAGGACATCATAGAGACATGGGTCCTACTAATCACTTCACAGGTACCATTAAGAAGACAGCCTATGAGCTGCTGCTGATACATCGCCTGTGTATCCCTCCACCTGGCCTATGGGCACCCCCTACATTCCAGTTGCCCTACCCACATACCCAACCATCCTGTAGCTGTCCACCTGGGTGGCCCTGAATGACAACAAATATAAGCCTTTGCGGACAGCTAGTGAGAAAATGTAGGAAAATGGCACAACTCTATAGGACTGAGGAAAAGCATGCATACTTGACCATTCAGCCCTGACCTAGGGAAAGCAAACATGAGGCTGTTGATACCCACCCTGGCTGTGTAGGATCAAGAAGAGGCAAACAATTTTAAGAACTCTGCCTAAGAGGAAGCAAGAAGCGTAGAATAGATGTATACATAGGAAAAACTCAGAGTAAGCCTCAAAATACCTAGAAGACCAACAGAAGGTATTTCTCTCCTGAAGCCAGGCAGCAGAGACTGGAGAAGGTGACTGAGTCTTCAAATGCAAAGACAGCAACACAAGACATCAAGGAACATGAAAAATCATCTACAAGTTCAGTGCAATCCCTATCAAAATTCCAATGGCATTTTTCACAGATATAGATTTCTTAAATCCTAAAACTTGTATGTAACCATAAAAGATTCCACACAATCATGGCAATCTTGAGAAAGAAAAGCAAAACTGGAGGCATTATATTTCTTAATTTCAAATTATATAGCAAAGTTATAGTAATTAAAATAGTATGTTGACTTAAAAATAGACCAATGGAATAGAATCAAGAGTCCAGAAATAAACACATGTATATATAGTCACCCAACGTTTGCAAGGGCACAAGGTCACACAATATAGAAAGGATAGCCTCTGATAAATTGTGTTGGGAAAACTGGATATCCACATGCAAAGAAAGAAACTAAATCCGTTTCTTACATCACTTAGAAAAATTACTTGATAAGGATTAAGGACTTAAACACAAGGCCATACAATCTGCAACCACAAAACTCCTAGAGGAAAACATAAGGATTGAAGCACCTGGGTGACTCAGTCAGTTAAAGCATCTGACTTCAGTTCAGGTCATGATCTCACAGTTCTTGGGTTTGAGCCCCACATCAGGCTCTGTGCTGACTGCTCAGTGCCTGGAGCCTGCTTCAGATTTTGTGTCTCCCTCTCTCTCTGCCCCTCTCTTGCTTACAGTCTGTCTCTCTCTCTCTCTCTCACGCACACACACTCTCTCTCAATATAAATAAATATTTTTAAAAAATTAATTTGAAAAAGAAAACATAGGGATAAAGCCCTTTGATTTGCTCTTGGCAGTTGTTTTCTTGGATAGGACATCGAAAGTATAAACAATAAAAGCAAACATAAACATGTGGAAATCCTGTACATCAAAGGAGACAACCAACAAAAAGAAAAGGTAACCTACAGAGTTAGAGAAGTATTTGTAAATCATTTACCTGTCCTAGAGTTAATATCCCAAATATATAAGGAATTTATCTGACTCAACAACAACAAAAAGTAATCCAATTTTAAAAATGGGCAAATCACTTGAACAGACATTTTCCCAAAGACATTCAAATGACAACAGGTACATGAAAAAAATGCTCGACATCACTAATTACTAGGAAAATGCAAATCAAAGTACAATGCGGCACTTCCTCACACCTGTTAGAATGGCAATTATCAAAAACAAAACAGATATATGTTGGCAGAGATGTGGAGAAAAGGGAATCCTTGGGACACTGGGAATGTAACTGGTGCCACAATTATAGGAAACTGTATGGAGGTTCCTCAAAAAGTTAAAAATAAAACTACCATATGATCCAGGAATTCGCTTTCGGCATATATCCAAAGGAAAGAATGTTACTATCTCAAAGAGATATATGTACTCCCATATTCATTACAATGTTATTCACAATAGCAAACATGGGAAAAACTTAAGCGTCCATCAGTGGATGAATGGATAAAGATGTGGTGTATACATATATGCAACTGAATATATGCAGTGAGAAAGGAGATCCTGTCATTTGCAACAACACAGATGAATCTAGAGGACATTATACTAAGTGAAACTAGCCAGAGATTAAGACAAATACTTTATGATCTCACTAACATGTGGAATCTTTAAAGTTAAATAATTAAATTTTAAAAACTGAATGCATAGAAACAAAGAGTAGAATGGTAAATGGGGGTCACCAGGGGCTGGGGGATAGAGGAGATGAGAAGACAGTCAAAGGGTGCAAGCCTTCAGTTATAGGGTGTATAAGCTCTGGGGACCTAATGTACATTATGGTAACTATAGTTAATAATATTCTGTTGTGTGCTTGAAATTTGCTGAGAACAGATCTTAAGCATTTTCAGTGCACATAGACCCAGACATGTAACTATGTAAGGTGATAGATGTGTTAGTCTGATTGTGGTAATCATGTCACAAAGCAAAAATATGTTCAAATCATCACATTGCACGTCTTACATATATAAAATTTTATTTTTCAATTATAGCTCAATAAAGCTGAAAAAGCAAGAAGGAAGGGAGGGAGGGAGAGAGGAAACTACAGAAAAAACACCAGACACCCAGAGTTCTCACCCAAGTTTCTAGTAAGATTTCTAAGTCATGTTCTGAAGCCAATATCTGAGATAATCTCCTGCAGAACTTACAAAATGCAACTTCCCCAATTAAGTCATGCAATCTTGGCTTCAGGTTCTAACTCCAGGGAATAAAGTTTGTTGTCACTTCATCTTTCTCCTGAGCTCCCAGGCTCATCCAGCCAATAAACTAACATGCATGCCTGCTTTTCTAGAAGTTAGTGCTGAGACCTATTCTCTTGAACACAATATTTAGTCACAGAGAAAACTAAATGAAAAGACACCAAGTAGCCGGGCCTGAGACCATCTGAGAGACATCTCTCACCAAATTGCACTCATTGAGGTTCTGAGATTCTTTTCACTGTGGCCAGTGGAGACATGGATGAACAAGACTTCAGGACAATCTAAATCTAGGACAGTCTGTCTTCCTGCCTTCACAATGACTCCCAGCTGGAAAAATTAAAAATTTCTGGTTTTCCTACAGTTATTTCATTGAAATATAAATTCTTAGAGACTGCAATAAGTTCTACCTAGGAAAAGAACTACAGAATGTCTTCAGTACAAGAAAATAGAGGAGCATGGTAATATTTTCTATAACTTTTCCAAAAGTTTTCCCCAAATCTTTTCCAGTCACTTTATACTTTTATCTCTCATCAGGTCTTCTCTCTCTGGATATCTGAAATGCCTCTTTTCAGTTTCTCACCTCACATTCCACATAACAGAGAAACCATTGTATATCAATGCTCCCCAACATGTGTCTATGTTTCTTAGTATGTTCTAGTGGGCCTTTGTCCTCAAGTCCTCTTATTAGGTAATGAGGAGGTCAGTCTTTACTCAGTGAATAATGTTAATCATTGGGAAAGGGGATTCCTTAAATTTTAGCAGAAGATATCAGAAAATATTGGTGGCCTAAGATACACTCTCTTTTCCCAGGTCTTCAATCCTATTTGGGCAGAAAATTCATTTCTCTGTTATTACCCATTCCCAATCTGATCCCTGCTAAACTATTTAATGTAAAGAATAGTGGGATATCTATTTATAACAACTTATTCTGATCATCAGGCCTCTCTTACAAGTACTGGAGCATTTCAGCTTTCTCTCCTCCTAGGCTCACTTATCAATTAAGACCTCAACATTTTCTGAGTTGAATTATACCATGACAAATATTAGGCACCTATTGAAGTAAGTCTCATTCTTTGATTATTACCCTTAACTACTATAGGTCATCTTGAAAAACACTGGTGGTATTATTAGACCTAAAGACTTGATACTTGAAAACTATCTCCATGTGTGACCCTTACCAAAACTAGTTTTACTTTAGACACAAACCCACTTTGGTAAAAGCAATCTCCAGTGGGGAAATTTCAGTAGAAAGGAAGATAGTGATTATTTATGTTGCTACTTAATTTCAGTTTTATATTCTACTTCTGTTAAGATGGTCTTTGTGGAAAAGTGTGGAATATTAAATGAGTTTTTGTTTGTTTGTTCTGTGTGAAGTTCAAGGAAAATTGGTAAACAGTCTTGGAAGAAAGCCTTGGGCTGCTCTTCCTACCTCTACCTTCTCAGGAACTACCTCATAATCCCCTACATTTACAACCATTTTTAGATCTGAAAACATTCACTTAAACTTTGGACCGAATTGAATTCACTGTGTTTCTTCTGCAAGATAAGTGAGAAGAGTTTGGTATTAACATCTTATCATTTCCTTAAAGATTAACTTAAAGACATTGTCCTTCTTTGAAAGAAGGTATCAATTGTCAGAAGGTCTATGCTTTGAGGCTGGAGTGAGATGGGTCACAAAGTCACGTGATGTAGCTGTCTCACTAATAGACTGTGGTACCTCCATTCCAGGATAAAAGTTTTCAGGTTTTGGATCCATAATGAACAGTTTCTCTAATACCGTCTATAGATGCGAGAGCATTTTCATGCTATGGATTGGTCCTTATAGCCAGGTCTATATTAGAGAGTAAGCATAGAGGAATTGGACCAATTTCTCTAATTTGGATACTAAATTCCAAACTCTTAAAAATATTCACAGTCAAGAATGCTTTTTGTTCACAGTGTTATTTTGTTAGTGCAAAATCCAGAGAAGCTGTTCACCTTCAAATAATGTTATGAACTTGCTAGGGTAGAATATTATCAGTCTTCCATCCAATACAATTCCTGAAATGACAGGATAAGGCAGTTTAGAATGAAGACCTTGATACCTGATATGGCTGCATTGTATACCTCAGTGAAGAAACCCCAAAATACTGATACATTGTGAGGAAAAAGCCATTTCTGAGAACCTTTAGTGACAAGATATTAGCATGTGGTTGGACTTGGTTTTCTTTTAAGCTAAACATTAAAACAAATTACAAGTTAATAGCTCATACAATCAGATTTAGTATTGTTGTTTGATCATCATAAAGCACATTATGTTGCTAGTTTTTAAAAGACCCAAACTATGATTTATAAAATTTATTGGCATTTTTTGCTGAATAAGTTTAAATGACAGATTTTTTTTAACGTGAGTAACATAACGTGACAAAAAAAATTAGTCAGAGTATTATGGACTCAAAGGAAAAACTAACTTTCACAGGTAGTGATTCTTCATTGCTGAATCTTCATTGGTTTGGCCCAACCCCCAGGACTACAGATTACACACTGGACACAATTCATAGGTAATTCAGAAACATATTCTAAATAAGGGCACAAAGTTTGGGAGGTATTACTTGATAGCTATAGTAGCAGGGCTGGGGGAGGGTGGAGAAGAAGTTCAAGGACTAGGAAATTTTACTTTTGAGCAAGATTATACCTTTTATTGCAAGTCCTATGATTGGACTTGTGAGGTAGACACAAAAAATAGAGGTCCCAGGAAAGATTTGGACTTCAAAAGGCAGATCGGAATACTCTAATAGGTAGCAAAGCACTCATGAAGACATCAAGAAAGGCTGAGTATGCATGAACAACCATAGGCTGCATCTGATGAGGAGGAAATAGGCTAGGGGGACTGTCACACCTCAATAATACTCACGTAGGTGCATCCAAACAAGTTAACGAAAGTACAGTGGAGAATTGTCTTCAACTGCATGCTCAACACACTGCCTTACAGAGAACGGAGATTCAAAAATTTTTTGTTCAATAACATTATGGATAGATGGATGGATGCTTAAATAAGGAAAGTGTGGGGTGATCACTATGAAACAGATATCTGTAGTTATTAGTGGTTTCAGAAGGAATAAGCGCTCTGTCAGTCTATTAAAGCAAAAAGGAAAGGAATATTCCATCTCTTCCCTTTCTCTTCTAATTCCAGGCCCTCTTAATGCTTTGCCCTTGACTACAACCTGAAGTTGAACTCTGGACCTAGATGTAATCTCCAAGAGTTTTTACTACATAATGTGTTCAAATTTATTAATTTTTGTGTTTACTTACATAAGGTTGATTTATTTAAGGTCCATTAAATATTGATGGGAGGATGAGTTAGGAAATGATTCCTGGCCTCCCTTAAAACTGCACCCTCACTATAGACACAGGAACAACACTCACACTTATCACTAAGCGATAAAGCAAATTAGTAACACAAATAATGGCAAAACTTACAATGTGTTGATGAATTGTTACACAAAAATGGGAAGCAGACAAGGTTTTAAGATCATAGACTAGAAAGAAATTAATTAGAATCTTGCATTAGTCTATTTAGTTTTATTTTCATCATCTAAAAAATATTGTTTATGATGATTTCCCCGGAGATTTACGTGAGAACAGAGAAGGAAGTGATCAAAGAAGAACTCATGGAACAGATGGTAAATAAGGTAGGAATTTCAAGGTAAATAAAATGTAAATCAATTAGTAGAAAACAAAAATGTCCACCTAAATAAAATCAGAGGAAACAAGAGTGATGGGGAACAAGAAATACCTACTGGCCCCAGCAGCAAGGCATCTAGAGAGCCTTGGGTGATTAACACTTTGAAATCCAAACTAGGGAGTTAGGCTTTTTCTCTAAGCAGGTCATATAGTAGAGGAGCTCTTGTTTTACAGTCATATGTGGCATATTTAAGTCCTTGCTGTTCAAAGAACGATCAGTGTGGGGACCTAGGCAAGTTCTAGGATCATGGAACTTAAATGTCCTCACCTGTGAAATGAGTTTAGTCTCTCCCCTCACCACCCGCTTTACAAACACACACGTAGTGGAAAACATGTGTGAAAGTCATTTGTACAAGATAAACAGCTACACAAACACAACTTTGCTATCATTAATCAGTTAATGAACCTTCGGAGGGTTTTTGAAGAAGGGAGTAAAAACCAGGTAATAGAGGTGAGCAGAGATCTGCATCAGCCTCTCCAGGACATCTGCTGGAATTCCTGAAAGATGGTAATACAGAGGAGTACAAGGACCCAGCTCCCAGGATTTAGTCATGGGACACTTCTCCAGTAGGCCTGCATAGAGGATCATACCCCCACATATTAGCCTTATTCGAAAAAATCCCAATGGGGCTGATCCAGAGCTCAGAGACAGCACCGCAGAGAGCGAGGGAGAAGGGCTCCATAGAACCATTAAAGACAGATAGGAGAGCTATGAAAATGAAGATGAGACCAGGCAGGAAGGAAGATATAGGGAAATAGACAGGGAATGAATAACAAAGAAGAATACCTTCTGCAAACTGCAAATGGGAAGAAGAAATTTTAATCCTCTTCCTAATTTTTCTCTAAAGCACAGTGACCATAGATGGCCTCAGGGAATCATAGCCGCATCACAGAGTTCATTCTCCTTGGGCTGTCTGCTGACCCCCATGTCCAGGCTCTGCTCTTTGCTCTGTTCCTGCTGATTTACTTTCTGACTCTGCTGGGGAACCTGCTGATAATATTTGTGATCCATATAGACTCTAACCTCCACACACCCATGTACTTCTTCCTCAGCCATCTCTCCTTCCAGGACCTCTTCTATTCTTCTGTCACTGTGCTGAAGCTGCTGGAAAACCTCCTGTCTCAGAGGAAAGTCATCTCAGTAGAGGGCTGCCTGGCTCAGGTATTCTTTGTGTTAGTCAGTACAGGGATTGAGGCTTTCCTGCTCACCGTGATGGCCTATGACCGCTATGCCGCCATCTGCCACCCTCTGCTCTATGGACAGGTGATGAGTAAACAGCTATGTGAGAGGCTGGTGTGGGGCTCTTGGGTTGTGGCCTTTCTGGATGCACTCATAAATATCCTCCTGGCTTTGACTATGGACTTCTGTGATGTTCAGACCATCCACCACTACTCCTGTGAGCTGCCTTCCCTCTTCCCTCTCTCCTGCTCTGATGTCTCCACCAACACTACCATGCTGCTCTGCTCTGCTCTCCTGCATGCCACTGGGACCTGCCTCCTCATCTTCTTCTCTTATGTTCGCATTGTCTCCACCATCTTGAGCATCAGCTCCACCTCAGGCAGAAAGAAGGCCGTCTTCACCTGCTCCTCCCACCTCACCGCAGTGAGCCTGTTCTATGGCTCATCCATTCTTCGCTATCTCATGCCAACCTCGGGTTCACCTCTGGAGCTGATCCTCTCCATACAGTATAGTGTGATCACGCCCCTGGTGAATCCACTCATCTACAGCTGGAAGAACAAGGAGGTGAAAGCCACTCTGAGGAAAATGACGACAAAATATCGCACTTGAGAAGAAAGTTAATTCCAAAACCTCTGGATGTAGAGTTCTAAATATATCCATCAAATGCATCTGTTCCAATGTGTCATTCAGGTCATTGCTTTCTTAGTGATTTTCTGTCTAATTGATCTATCCATTGCTATAAGTGGAGTATCAAAATCCCCTGCAATTAACACATTCTTATCAGTAAGATTGTTTCTGTTTGTGATTAACTGTTTTATGTATTTGGGTGCTCCTGAATTCGGTGCATAGATGTTTATAATTGTTAGCTCTTCCTGATGGATAGACCTAATGTAATTATTATTTAATGCCCTTCTTCATTTCTTGTTACTGCCTTTACTTTAAAGTCCAGTTTGTCCAATATAAGTATGGCTACTCTGGCTTTCTTTTGACTTCCAGTCACATGATAGATATTTCTCCATCCCATTACTTACATTAGAAGGTGTCTTTTTTTTTTTTAGCTAATTGTAATGTTTATTTTTTTCCATAATATTTTATTGTCAAATTGCTTTCCATATAACACCCAGTGCTCTTCCCCTTAAGTGCCCTCCACCATCACCACCACCTTTTCCCCCCCTCCCCCTTCCCCTTCAACTCTCAGTTCATTTTCAGCATTCAATAGTCTTTCAAGTCTTGCATCCCTCTCTCTCCCCAACTCTCTCTCCCTCCTCCGCTCCCCCTGGTTCTCTATTAGGTCTCTCCTGTTTTCCTGCTAGACCTATGAGTGCAAACATATGGTTTCTGTCCTTCTCTGCCTGGCTTACTTCACTCAGCATGACACCCTCAAGGTCCATCCACTTTCCTACAAAAGGCCATATGTCATTT
>PISW01016219.1:0-14018 GCA_004023785.1 Mungos mungo | reverse complement strand
TTCGCTGAGCGAGAACGCAGGGCGGTGGCAGCCAGAGGCTGGCGGGGGGCTGGGGAGGGACGGCTAACAGGTGCGGCTTCCGTTTAGGGCGATGGAGCATCCAGACCTGGTGGCGGTGATTTGGCACAACGTGGTGACGGTACTGAAAACTAGCGGATCGTACACTTCAGAATGGCGAATCTGGAGTAGATGAATTATTTCTGTTTTTAAGATGGTTTTAGGAATTGAATAACTGCCTGAGGTTTTGCTGTTTTCACGATCCCCAACTGATAACTGGAAAAAAAATCCAAGTTTCCTTATTTACAAAATCAGAAAGGCAAACAAGACGCACTATCCTCCCTTCTGGCTGGGCGCTGTGGGCTCAGGGGAACTCTGGTCAAAAGCACGAGCTGGGGGTGCTGGGGGCCAAAGACAGAAGACAGACGGTGGCCTCAAGTGTGGGTGCAGTGGCCCCACATTTGGGCATCTTGGAATGTGAGACAGTGAGATTTTCTACTGTTTAAGAAAAAAAAAGGAAGGAGGGAAAGAAGAAGGAAGGAATGAGAGAGGGAGGGAAGGAAGGAAGGTGGGGGGAAGGAAGGAGTGAGCAAGAGAGGGAGGGGGAGAGAGGGAGGAAGGAAGGGAGAGAAAGAGGGAGGGAGGGAAGAGAGAGGAAGGAAGAAAGGAGGGAGGGAGGAGGGAGAGAGGGAGGACGGAATGAGGGAAGGAAGGAAGGACGGACGGACGGAGGGAAGGGAGGAATCAGGCTGCCTGACATTCGGCCTCCGTGGCCACTGGGCTCGTTGTGAATCCAGGTGTTTTCAGGTGTTGAGATTGCTCGCAAGGTAACTTGGGCGTGTGTTTTATCGTTGGTGAGCACTGTTATGGGCGGAATTGTGTCCCTCAAAATTCATATGTCAGAGTCCCAACCCCAGGTCCCAGTATGTGAGTTGACTTGGAGGTGGGGTCTTTGGTTAGGATGGGTCACACTGGAGTCAAGTGTGACTGGTGTCCTTGTAGAAGAGGGACATCTGGGCACAGGCACACATGGGGGACTCCAGGCTTGTCCGCAGCTGCCTGGGCGGGCGAGGCCAGGGCCTGGAACAGACCTCACGCCTCAGGGGCACCAGGGTGCGCGGCACGCGGCACGCCTTGGTCTCAGACTCGTGGCCTCCCGCCATCACCAAGTGCAGATTTAAGCCCTGAGGTTGGTCCTGGGATGTTTTGTTATCACGGCTTCAGGCAAAATCAGACCAGCTCTTGGATACAAAGTACCTTTTAAAATCCATTTTACAATTACTTTAGGCTTCTTAAATTTGTAATCAGTGATTTGTTTTAAGTGATAGATTTTTCTGGTCTGTGAACAAGGACAAGATTTTCCTAATCCTTCAGTTCAAGCCGGGCAGCTGGCTTTACTTCTTGGCGTCAGTTAATGAAGAAGTGAATTGATCAGGCTGGAAAAGCAGCCACGGGGAGAGTCTCTGGAGAATAGGCATTCCTCGAAGACTGCAGTGTAGGGTTCTTAAAAAAAACAAATATGGAAAAACATAGTCCCCTCCACACTGCGCACAGTAGGTATTGTTAAATATTGCTTGTGTTGAACTAAAAACAGTTTAGACTCCAGGCTCTTAGCTGTCGGCATAGAGCCCGACACAGGGCTCAAACTCATGAACCGCAAGATCATGAAGTGAGCCAAAGTCAGGCACTCTGAGCCACCCAGGCGCCCCCCTTTAGACTCTTTAACGCGGCTGCAGCCACCATGCGGGGGGACCGATGCACCTGTGCTCTCTGTGCCCCCTCGCTGCCCTGGCCCATCTGCTTAGAGCAGGGGAGGCTTGTGCCTCATCAGCTGTGCTGAGGACCCGGATGCAGTGTGGGGTGGGGGCGGGGAGCTATCACGCCACCCTGAAGTTCTTCCCTGAAACTGTCTTCCGGGTGCCATTTTCTTCCTTTTTTATATATAACTTACTGTCATCAGGTTGGCTGACATATAGTGTAGACACTGTGCTCTTGGCTTTGGTAGGAGGTTCCCATGATTCATCTCTTCCGAGTACCCTCCTCAGTGCCCATCACCCCCTTGGCACTTCCCCCATCCACCTCCCTGCATCAACCCTCAGTTTGTTCTCTGTAGTAAGAGGCTCTCCTGGTTTGCCTCCCTCTCCGCTTGAAACTGTTTTTCCCCTTCCTTCCCCCATGGTCTTCGGGTAAGTTTCCCAAGTTCTACATATGAGTGAGATCCTATGATATCTGTCCTTCTCTGACTGACTTATTTCACTTAGCATAATACCTTCCTCTTCCATCCACGTTGCTGCAAATGGCATGATTTCATTCTTCCTCGTTGCCATGTAGTTTTCCGTTGTAAAGATAAACCACATCTTCTTGATCCATTCATCAGGTGATGGACATTTAGGCTCTTTCCATGATTTGACTATTGTGGATAGTGCTAAGCCCTGGGGTGCAGGTGCCCCTATGAATCAGCACTCTTTTATCCTTTGGATAAATCCCAATTTAGTGCAGTTGGGTCATAGAGTAATTCAATTTTTAATTTTTTGAAGAACCTCCGTACTGTTTTCCAGAGCAGCGGCACCAGCTTGCGTTCCCACCAGCAGTGCAGGAGGGTCCCTTTTTCTGCACATCCTCTCCAACATCTGTTTTCTGAGTTGTTAATTTTAGCCTCTCTGACCGGCATGAGGTGGTATCTCAGTGTGCTTTTTATTTGTCTTTCCCTGATGATGAGTGACGCTGAGCATTTTTCATGTGTCTTGTTGGCCATCTGGATGTCCTCTTTGGAAAAGTGTCTATTCATGTTGTTGCCCATTTCATCACTGGATTATTTGGTTTTTGGGCATTGAGTTGGTAAGTTTTTTATAGATTTTGGATACTAGCCCTTTATCTGATGTGTCATTTGCAAGTGTCTTCTCTCATTCTGTCAGTTGCCTTTTAGTTTTGCGTATTGTTTTCTTTGTAGTGCAGAAGCTTTTTGTCTTGATGAGGTACCAGTAGTTAATTTTTGCTTTTATTTCGCTTGCCTTTGGAGATGTGTCGAACAAGAAATTGCTGTGGCTGAGGTCAAAGAAGTTGTCTGCTTTCTCCTCTAGTCCTCTAGGGTTTTGATTCTTTCCTGTCTCACATTTAGATCTTTCATCCATTTTGAGTTTATTCTTCTGAAGGGTGTAAGAAAGTGGTCTACTTTCATTCTTGTGCATGTTACTGTCTAATTCTCCCAGCACCATTTGCTTGAGAGACTGTCTTCTTTTCATTGGATACTCCTTCCTGCCTTGTCAACGATTAGTTGGTCATACATTTGTGGGTCCAATTCTGGGTTCTCTATTTGATTCCATTGCTCTACGTGTCTGTTTTTGCCTTAATACCTTACTAGTTTGATGATTGCAGCTTTGTAGAAGAGGCTAAAGTCCAGGGTTGTGATTCCTCCTGCTTGGTTTTCTTTCTCAACATAACTTTGGCTATTTGGAGTCTTAATACATTTTTTAATTTATTAAAATAAAACAGATTTTAGGATTATTGGTTTTAGCTTTGAGAAGAATGCCAGGGTAATTTTAATAGGGAATGAATTGGATGTGTAGACTGCTTGAGTGGTATTGACATTTTGACAATATTTGTTCTTCCGATCCATGAGCATAGAATGTTTTTTCATTTCTTTGTGTCTTCTTCATTTTCTTTCATAAGTTTTCTATAGTTTTCAGCATATGTAACTTTTACATTTTTGGTTAGGTCTATTCCTAGGTATTTTATGGTTCTTGGTGCAATTGTAAATGGAATCGATTTCTTGATTTCTGTTTCTGTTGTTTCATTATCAGTATATAGAAATCCAACTGATTTGTGTACGTTGATTTTGTACCCTGAGACTTTGCTGAATTCATGTATCAGTTTTAGCAGCTTTTTGGTGGAGTCTTTCAGGTTTTCCATGTAGAGTATCATGTTGTCAGTGAAAAGTGAAAGTTTGGCTCCTTTGCCAGTGGTGGTGAGAGTGGACACCCCTGTCGTGTCCCTGATCTCAGGGAGAAAGCTCTCCGTTTTTCCCCATTGAGGACGATGTTAGCTGTGGGCCTTTCATATCTGGCTTTCATGATGTTAAGGTATGTTCCTTCTATCCTGACTTTCTTGAGAGTTTTTATTAGGAAAGGGTGCTGTATTTCATCAAATGCTTTTTCTGCATCTATTGACAGGATATGGTTCTTATCCCTTCTGTTGTTAACGTGATGGATCATGTTGATGGATTTGCGATATTGAACCAGCCCTGCAGCCCAGGAATGAATCCCACGTGGTCATGGTGAATAATTCTTTGTATATGCTATTGAATTCGATTTGCTGGTATCTTGTTGAAAATTTTTGCATCCACGTTCATCAGGGATGTTGGCCTATAGTTCTTTTTAGTGGGGTCTCTGTCTGGTTTTGGAATTAAGGTAATTCTGGCTTCATAGAATGAGTCCAGGAGCTTTCCTTCCGTTTCTATGTTTTGCAACAGCTTCAGAAGGATAGGTATTAACTCTGCTTTAAATGTCTGGTAGAATGCCCCTGGGAAGCCATCTGGCCCAGGACTCTTATTTGTTGGGAGATTTTTGTAACTGATTCAAATTCTTTGCTGGTTATGACTCTGTTCAAATTCCCATTTCTTCCTGCTTGAGTTTTGGTAGTGTGTGGGTGTCTAGGAATTTGTCCATTTCTTCCAGGTTGTCCAGATTGTTGGCATGTAATTTTTCATGGTATTCCCTGACAGTTGCTTGTATTTCTGTGGTGTTGGTTGTGATTTCTCTTCTTTCATTTGTGATTTTCTCTCTTTGTCTCTCTTTGGGTTTTCCTTTTTGAGAAGTCTGGCTAGGGGGTTATCAATTTTATTTTTTTCACAGAAACAGCTCTTAGATTCATTGATCCATTCTACTTTTTTTTTTAATTCTATATTGTTTATTTCTGCTCTAATCTTTATTTGCTTCTGCTGGTTTTGGGGTTTCTTTGCTGTTCTGCTTCTAGTTCCTTTAGGTGTGCTGTTAGATTTTTCATTTGTGGTTTTTCTTGTTTCTTGAGATAGGCCTGGATTGCAATGTATTTTCCTCTCAGTACTGCCTTTGCTGCATCCCCAAGGGTTTGGACTGTCATATTTTCATTGTCATTTGCTTCCTAGAGCAACTAGGACAGCTTTGTCCATGAAAGCCAACATATCACGTCCGCCGTGATGATGGCTTAGAGCTCCTCGGGGGCAGGGGGGAGTTTCATGTGCTGGTTCATTTCCTAATCATGCCTATCTTGAGCAGACAGCTGTTTGTGCTGCTGCTGCTGATTTTTATAATTTTTTCATTATTTCTGCTGTGCCTCTTTCCAAAAAGCACTGGAGGGTGCTTTCAGTAGAGTAAGGACTTGCTGTTTCTTATGTTGGATGGATTCAGTTTTATTTATCAAGTAAAATATGTATTTTCCATAATATCCAACAGGAGAGATTGGAAATGATGTCTAATCTTTGGGGTTCTTGGGTTCATCAAATGAGAGGTGTTAATTGCGGAAGGCAAGGCGTGACTGTGGTCTCTGTATTTTGAATATGCGTCCTTTGCTGTTGAACTGCTTTTGAGCATTATTTATCGTTTTCTAAATCAGAACAAACTGCAATCTGGGCTCAGCAACCCCCGGCCGATGTTTGTACGTCGGTGACAGCAGAGTCGCGGTGCATCCACAGAGCGCCTGTCCCGGAGGGCGCACGCGGGTTCTGTCCTGCGTGGTTTGTACGGGGTGTCAGCGCAGCTGTGCTCTGACTTTACAGAATTAAAAGTGAACTGGATTGCTGGGACACCGCCCTTTTCGAGCTGAATACGATTTCATGTCTCCATCACTGTCTGTAATTCTTCCAAAATGCACATTTGCATGATTCGGTGTCCACAGCGAGCACGCTCTTCTGAGATGATCTTAGGGCGTTAACATAGCCTCCAAGGGTAAAGTTGTCTGAGGCACAGTGTTATATACGTTTTCCATAGAAGCTTTTTTCCCCCAAATTGTAAGATAAGGGAACAAAGTGTCACCCAATCAAAAATTCCTTTCGAGCAGGTTAATTCCTACTTTCTTGAGCTGCATCTTGTTTAGTCAGTTTTTTGTCCTTTACTCAGAGAGCTAACAGGGACCAGACATTAGGGCGGCCGGCACATTTCTCCTTTCCTGTCTTTCTCTCTCAAATACCAATGAAGAGGGAAGAAGGCACTTTAATACCAAAAACAAAACCTTCCCCACAGCCCAGTAAAGTGAGGAGCTGACTTCCTCGCCCAGGACAGGGCCCAGGCACCGTACAGATGGGACCTCCCTTCCTGTGGCCTTGTGCCTGAGGCTGGGCATTCTCCAGCCTTGAGCGGCACTGGCCCTTGATGCCGTCCTGCCACACCACAGCTAGGCTGCCATGGGCAATGCGGGAGCTGGGATTCAAGGGAGCTTTCACATCTCCCGTGGTTTCAGGATTTGGGATGGTGGACAAATTTACTGTATTTTATAGGTATAAATTGCTAGCTCAGTGTAAATTAAATCTTATTAATATTTCTTTTAAATTTGGGGTAACACAGGGGCCTCCCCCTAAATGGGTTAAGAAGACAGAAAGAGAACCTACCCAGAGCCCCCCCCCCACACAAGGGTTTGCACCCGCCTCTCATCGTGCCGTGGGCCATGGCACCTGCAACGTGTGAGGTGGTCTCGGGTGGTCCGCCTCGCCCTCAAAACATGGCCAAACGCAGATCTGCTTCCTTGAGAAAGGTAAGGGGTGAAATTACCATGTCGAGGCCATCCCCGGCTCCTGTGGTTTTCCCTAAGGATTCCCCACAGGCTTAGCTTCCCAGACATATTCCACCACAGGAGCCCAATCCTGCCATTTTGTAACTAAACCAGGACAAATTACAGGCAGATCCCCGTCCTCCTAGGGAGCTGTAGGCCCAGGAGAATGTGAGGCTCCTCTGGCCAGAGACTTAATCTGCAGGGCCCGGTGCAGAAGGAAAATACGGGCCCTTGTTCAATAAGTAGGAAGAAGTGCTATGAAAATAGGAAGACTTTCATTTCTTCACTGTCTCCTCAGTCACAGTTTTCTTTATTTGATCTTTAATGCTATCCTAAGAAAAATGTAAATTGTAATCATCAGCATGAATTTTATCAACTCTTCCCAGTTTTACGAGAAAGTAAGACAGCACGTAACCTCAGTGCAGAGTGACTGGAACGTTGCGATACACACGTGTGTGTGTGTCGTCTTCTTGCCCCAAACGACTCGATTTCTCTAACTTTACACGGTGCTGCCTCCTGTGCAAAGTCCTGTCCATGCAGAAGTCGGGCTCACTCTCCTGTCTTACGGGCGGAAGAGCAACCCCTCACTTGCTTATCACCAGCTTAGAATTTGTGAAAAATTGAAAAGAGCAGTTGAACCTGACCTTCTTGAAAAATTTAAATATTTGCAGGGGGCAACTAAATGTAGCAGAGGAAAATACGAGAACATTTAATGGACTGTCCTCAAGGCCCCTAGAGGGGTTTGCGTCCATAGGAGGCTGGCTGGCGTCCAGGGAGCCTGCTGGTTTCCGTAGCGACGGCGGCATTGCGTTGCGTGCCACTCAGACACATCCCTGTCTGGAGGGGTGATCTCCATCGCCGGCACTGGAAGCGGGTCTCGAGACGTGTTGTGGAGAGACGTGCTTTCCTCACATTTGTGTCGAAGGAGGCAGCCGGAAGTTCCGTAGGACCACCTAGACAGGAGACAGTACTTGTCTCTTCACGCGGAGAAAAAAATAAAAAGTCCCAGAACGCTAGTTTCAGTCCGTTTGAGCAACGGCACCCTGCACCGGCCTGGCTCGCGGCCACGGACGCCTCCTTCTCCGGTCCTGGGGCTGGACGCCCGCGGTGCGGTTCCGGGGGCCCAGGGTCTGGGGAGGCCTCTTCCCGGGCCTCGGATGGTGTCCTCAGGGAGGGGCTGGGAGCACTCGGGGGTCTCCGGTGAGGGCACGAATCCATCATGGGACGGCAGCCTCATGACCTCATCTCCTCCCGGAGCGCCTGTCACCCCGGTTCAACTTCAACCTGTGAATTTACAGGGGGGACGCAGACGTTCAGTGTATAGCAACCAGGAAATACTGGCCACAAATACAGGAGCTGTCATGGCACAGGATGCCCTAGAACATGGCAGCAATGCTAGGAAGGCAGAGTCCAAACGTGTTTTTTCAGTAAATTCTGGTAACTAAAAAGCAAACCACATATATCATAAAGTTGACTTGATATGATAGCTTTAGGCAAAGCAAATTCATCAGTTAAAAAAACCAAGGAAATAAATAGAAAAAAAATACAATGAATTTGGATGAATGTGTTTACAAAGTAGCTATAATACATGATTATAGAAAATGAAGTATTTCAGTATAAGCCGCTCTTGTCATCCAGGAAAATAACAGTCTGGTTACAGAGGGATGCTACGCTCTCGTTTGAAGTAAAAGGAAACATTCCCCTCACCATGGAACCATGATTAGCAACAGAAAAATCACTGGATTCCAGTGGAAATAAGCTTGAACCTTATTTGAAAGTCATATATTCACTGTTTCTGAGCATAGGTTAGAACCAGGAATACATTTATATGACTTTAATTAGTAGAATAATGACAGATTGACCTCTGACCCGCCTGAAGACCTCCGGCTGGCCATCTGGAGTCAGGCTGCCTGCGGGAGGTGAGGGCTGCCTCTCCAGGCTGTGTCTCGTGCGGGGGCAGCGTCTTCCCTTAGGATGTGCCAGCCCCAGGGCACCGGCCCGCGGTGACTGGCGTTCCATCAGTGCAAAGGGCCCCGCGCTCCGGAGGATTCTGTGCATGACTTAATGCTCCACTCTTGCTGTTTGAACAACGGGTCCTCCATTTTCATTCTGCACGTAGCCCTGCAAATTATATCTCCTGGTAAGAGTGGTACATTCTATACAAGATAATTTTTTATGTATTTTTCTAGTGTGATCACACCTTATATTCATGCCTATTTGAATGAGTGCAAGATTTTTAAGAATGCTATTTGGTCATTAAAGTTGCAAACAAATCCATTCTGCACATTTTTATTAGCTGTGGGTGTTCTTTACTAGACTATACATAAATACAGGGATTGCTGGTTAGGAACCTGAAGTCTACATAGAATACAGCAGACCCTTAGACTTTATGGAGACTCTTGCTATGATGGTCTTTTATGATTAGTGTATTTCCTTTGTAAATTGAACGATCACTATTATTCAGCCTTAGAAACTGTTAGAAAAGACACGACAACAGCAACAAAACAAAATAAACGTCCCATGATAACGGAAGGCACGAGGGAAATGTCAGAACACTACTTGGGTATTTGGACTTTCATATTCTAGCGACGTTTCTGGGGAACGGAGAAAATAGATATTTGCCGTGAACAGTTGAATGAGTTGGCTGAGAAGCCTCCTGGAGGCTTTCAGGAAATTAGATGCGGTAAAGGATGAAGTGTCTGATTATCGACATTAGCGCTTGGACGCTCTGTAGGTTCGCTGCAGTTTGCATGAAGGATGGCCTCTGAGCCGTGGGGAGAGGCCGCACGGGGGGAGCGCTAGAAAAACTGCATCCGCGGTGACATGCCTAAATCCGCCAGCAGGAAGGCCAGAGGCAAAGTCCGGAGAAGGGTGAGGAATGGCCCGGGTGATGTGATGAACTCGGATTACCAGGCTGCAGCCCGGAGTGAGCCCTGATCAGCGAGGGGGCTTAAGAGATGGAGAAACCTTTGCAGATGAAGGAAGAAAAGAAGAAGAAGGTTCTTCTAGTCAGTCTTTAAAGATACTTTTAATTTCTGGAATTCCCTTATGAAATGCTCTTAACTAGTCGCAGAAGTATGCCAGAATGCCCCAGTCTCCAAAAATTCTTGCCAATTGAGATTAAATGGTATTTCATTTTAGGATCAATAGTCTCTTTTTCATGTCTTCTAAATCAGTTGGATTAAGCCAGCTCTATTTTTGAAAGTTCATTTTAGACCAGCATATAATGATGCTGAAATTTTACATTTCTGTCCTTTCTTCCTTAAAATGTGTGTGTGTGTGTGTGTGTGTGTGTGTGTGCGCGCGCGTGCATGTACTGAAGACCCCGTAGGGGCTACGCTGGGGCCCAGGGAGCGCCAGTTGAACGGGTGTTCACTGAAGGTCTCCTCCATACCGGTTCTGTGCCAGGTCCTAGGGACACCAGGCAAGTAAGGAGAGGGGGGTCATGTTTGAGGAACGGAGAGGATTTGCGGGCGTGCCCAGAGCCGAGATCCTGCACCAGCCAAGCGTCTGGTGGCGCCACCTAGAACCTGAGATAGCACCCCGGGGAGCCTGTTAACTCGAGGCTGTCTTTTCTCCTGTGTCTCTTACCAAGTAGGCCTGGAGGATTGCAGAGTCCCTCAGAATATCACGCCCCTTCCTAAAGCAGATAAACAACACGACACCCCAGCCCCATGAGGCCAGGACCTGCCTCGGTGGCCACAGTGTGTGGCTGATGTCACAGGCATGCCCTCTCCATGCAGAGGTGAGTGCCCGTGCACTGCCCCTCTCGCTACAGCGCTTGGGGCCTCCCTCCCTGCTGCCGCTGCCCTGCCCCTCGCCTCCCCCCAGGCAGCTTCTCTGCGGTCACAGCCAGACCACAGCATCACCGCCACCCGAACATTGGTTCCTCCATTGTCCTCTCACATCACTGGCTGCTTATCCAGTTACACAGGAAACTGGAAGTTTCCTTCCCCAGGGCTTCTTTGTCTTCCAGGTTCTAAATGTGTCGGTGCCCAGAGCTCCAGCCTTGGGCCCTTCCTCCATTTCCATTTATTTTCTAGCCACCCCGTCCTTCTCATTGTCTTTTTTTTTTTTTAAAAACAGTTTATTGTCAAATTGGTTTCCATACAACACCCCGTGCTCTTCCCCATAAGTGCCCTCCTCCATCGCCACCACCTCTTCCCCCACCCCGTCCCCTTTCCCTTCAACCCTCAGTTCGTTTTCAGTATTCAATAGTCTCTCAGGTTTTGCGTCCCTCTCTCTCCCCAACTCTCTTTCCCTCTTCCCCTCCCCCTGGTCCTCCATTAAGTTTCTCCTGTTTTCCTGTTAGACCTATGAGTGCAAACATATGGTATCTGTCTTTCTCTGCCTGACTTATTTCGCTTAGCATGACACCCTCGAGGTCCATCCACTTTCCTACAAATGGCCAGATTTCATTCTTTCTCATTGCCATGTAGTCCTCCATTGTGTATATATACCACATCTTCTTGATCCACTCATCAGGTGATGGACATTTAGGCTCTTTCCATGATTTGGCTCTTGTTGACATTGCTGCTATGAACATTGGGGTACATGTGCTCCTATGCATCAGCACTCCTGTATCCCTTGGGTAGATCCCTAGCAGTGCTGTTGCTGGGTCATAGGGGAGTTCTATTGATAGTTTTTGAGGAACCTCCACACTGTTTTCCAGAGCAGCTGCACCAGTTGACATTCCCACCAACAGTGCAGGAGGGTGCCCGTCTCTCCACACCCTCGCCAGCATCTGTAGTCTCTTGATTTGTTCAGTTTATCCACTCTGACTGGCGTGAGGTGGTATCTCAGTGTGGTTTTGATTTGTTGTTTCCCTGATGATGAGTGACGCTGAGCATCGTTTCATGTGCCTGTAGGCCATTTGGATGTCCTCTTTGGAGAAGTGTCTGTTCATGTCTTCTGCCCATTTCTTCATTGGGTTATTTGTTTTGTGGGTGTGAAGTTTGGTGAGTTCCAAGCTGTCATCATCAAGACTGTATGGTATTGGCACAAAAACAGACACATAGACCAATGGAACAGAATAGAGAACCCAGAACTGGGCCCACAAATGTACGGCCAATTAATTTTTGACAAGGCAGGAAAGAGTATCCGATGGAAAAAAGGCTGCCTCTTTAGCAGGTGGTGCTGGGAGAACTGGACAGCATCATGCAGAAGAATGAAACTAGACCACTCTCTGACACCATAAACAAAAATTAACTCAAAATGGCTGAAGGACTTGAATGTGAGACAGGAAACCATCAAAACCCTCGAGGAGAAAGTAGGAAACAACCTCCTAGACCTCCACCGCAGCAATCTCCTGCTCGACACATCCCCAAAGGCAAGGGAAATGGAAGCAGAACTGAACTCTTGGAACCTCATCAAGATAAAAAGCTTCTGCACGGCAAAGGAAACAATCAAGAAAACTAACAGGCAACCACAGAATGGGAAAAGATAGTTGCAAATGACGTATCAGATAAAGGGCTAGTATCCAAAATCTACAAGGAACTTCTCAGTGTCTTAAATGAAGGCTATACATTGATGATTTTTGACTGATATTTAAACTAAGTGTCCCCTCGAGCCCCAATCACACCTGCCCTGCAGTCCACCCCAGAGCCTCACCAGATGTCTACATGCCTCTCAGAGCTAGCATGCTGCAAAGCAGACCGTATCCAGAACCCACGACATGCTGGCTCAGACTCCCGCCCCTGGAGGGGATGCAGAATGGCGCCGCCACTCAGGAAGGCACTTGGGTGGTTTCTTACAAAACCAGCAGAGTCTCACCCAGTAACTCAGGAACGTGTGCCTTGGTGTTTACCCAGAGGAGCTGAAACCCATGTCCACGCAAAACCTGCGGCTTTATCCAGAACTCCACAGCTTGGGAGCTACCAGGATGCCCTTCGGCAAGTGAGTGGATAAATAAACTGGTTTACCTAGACATAGGACATCATTCAGAGCTAAGAGGAAGTGAGCCATCAACCCTTGAAAAGACTTGGAAGAACCTTAAATGTGTATCACTATGTGAAAAAAGCCAGTCTGAGAAAGGCACATACTGTATGCTTCCAACCCTATGACATCCTGGAAAAACTAAAACTATGGAGACAGTGAAAACATCAGTGATGCCCCGGGCTTGGGGTGGGGGGTGGGGGGGAGAACAGGCAGAGCGCTGGTGGTTTTTACGGCAGTGGAACCACCCTGCCTTATTTGCCAAATTCAGTTCACCCTGAACAACATGGGTTTGAAGTGTGCGGGTCCAGTTACACCCAGATATTTTTCAATAAATGCAGTTCAATACTATGAGTGTATTTTCTCTTGGTTTAGGAGGATTTTCTTAGTGACATTTTCTTCTCTCTCGCTTACTTTATTGTGAGAATACGACACGTAATACATGTGACACACAACATCTGTGTTAATCAACTTTACGTTCTCAACTGGGGAGGCTTCCGGTCAACGGCAGGCTCTTAGTGGAGTCTGGGGGAGTCTGAAGTTGTACGTGGATATTTGCGTGCACAGGCTGTTGGTTATCCTGGGGTCCCCTGCACACACAGGCGTGTGCACACACGCACACATACTGAAGCAGGTGCAGAGCTACTTTTCCGTATTTCTTATTGGGATGGCAGGTCCATGAAAGGACAAGTGTTGCTTTTTCCTCTGTGTTCTCGGCCTGGAAACGTCTGGAACTAGGAGGCGCCAACAGTGCCTGGAGAACGTGCACGTGCTGTCGCAGCCTCGTTCTCCCCAGATTATACAGGCTTCTGCCAAGTACAATGTCTTCTCCCCAAGGACCGTTTTCTTGTGTGGCTTGAGAAAGGGAGGTGATCTTTCTATAGAACACGGCCACCTCCCCCTCGTGGTCTAGTCCATCTGGTGTCCAACTGGTTCTCCCACGGCCAGAGGAGACTCCCCTGAAGTGACTTTATTGCACACCACGTCAGGTGGTCCTTGTGGCCAGTCATTTGTGTTCGCGGTTGGTTTGTGAGGTGATGTGTCTCCAGGGGGAGATGCGGCTCTGACAAGTTAGGGCACGGTCCTCCGTGGGCGGCCAGCGGGCGCCGGCACACAACACGGAGCCTGGGACTTGGGCATCAGGACGGGAGCCTGTCTGCAGGGGCGCCTCGGGTGGTCTTCACCGTGGCTGGCTCCCCACTCGGTGGGTAATCACACTCTCGTCTGCTTGTTGATAGCGCAGTGCCCGGCCCGGTGGCGCTTTCAGCCTGCCGTGCGTTTGCGCCTCCTCTCCCCATGCCGGAGGTCTGCCTTCAGCCCTGAAACTGCGTTTGGATCTTCTCAAT
>PISW01016218.1:0-13995 GCA_004023785.1 Mungos mungo | reverse complement strand
CATGGGGAGAGGAAGGGGGAAAGAGAGCGAGGATGAGTGAGGGACATGGATCAAGGGAGTCTACTGAATACTGGAGATGAACCATGGACTGAGGGGGGAGGGGGAGGGGGGAGGGCGTGATGGTCATGGTGGGGGCACATGTGGGGAGAAGCACTGGGTATTATATGGAAACCAATTTGACAATAAACTATTATAAAAAAATAAATAAAGAATTAAAAAAAGGGGGGAAAAATTTAAACAAAACCAAACCAAACACGGGAAGAGTAAAAATTAAAACCAGGAAGATCCGATAGGATCTGGAATCAAAATTGGATGTTTTTATTCTTAAGTGTGTCCTATCATGTAAAGCATAGCTTTACATTTTTGGGGGGTGCATGGGTGGCTGAATTGGTTAGCCATCCATCTCTTGATTTTGTCTCAGGTCACGATCTCATCGTAATGAGCACCTCATTGAGTTTCGTGCTGACAGTGTGGAACCTGCTTTGGATTCTTCCCTCACTCTGCCTAGATCCCACCTGTCCTATGTGCCACCTCCATACCTTAACAGTTCTCTGCAGCCAAAGCTCACCGGCCCCATCAGAAGATAATGGACCATCGGGTACCTGGGCTACTCAGTCAGTTGCGCATCTGACTTTGGTTCAGGTCATGATCTCAGAATTCATGAGTTCCAGCCCCATATCAGGCTCCTCACTGATAGTGTGGACTTTTTGGAACTCTCTGTCTAGCCCTTACTCTCTGCTGCTCTGCCACTTGTTCTCTCTTTCTCTCTTTCTCTCTCTCTCTCTCTCTCTCTCTCTCTCTCTCTCTCTCTCTCAAAATATATAAACATAAAAAGAATTTAAAGAAAAAAACAACTGTTGAAGAGGCTGTCTTTTTTCCATTGGACACTCTTTCCTGCTTTGTCAAAGATTAATTGGCCATATACTTGTGGGTCCAGTTCTGGGTTCTCTATTCTATTCCATTGGTTCATGTGTGTGTTCTTGTGCCAGTACCATACTGTCTTGATGATGACAGCTTTGTAGTAGAGGCTAAAGTCTGGGATTGTGATGCCTCCCGTTTTGGTTTTCTTCTTCAAAATTACTTTGGCTATTCGGGGTCTTTTGTGGTTCCATATGAATTTTAAGATAGTTTGTTCTAGCTTTGAGAAGAATGCTGGTGCAACTTTGATGGGGATTGCATTGAATGTGTAAATTGCTTTGGGTAATAATGACATTTTCACAATGTTTATTCTTCCAATCCATGAGCACGGAATGTTTTTCCGTTTCTTTGTGTCTTCTTCAATTTCCTCCATAAGTCTTCTATAGTTTTCAGCATACAGGTCTTTTACGTCTTTGGTTAGGTTAGCAACATGTAGAAAAAGAAATTAGACCACATTCTGACACCATTCACAAAAATAAACTCAAAATGGATAAAGGATCTGAATGTGAGACAGGAAACCATAAAAACCCTTGAGGAAAAAGCAGATTATAGCCTCCTAGACCTCAATCGCAGCAATTTCTTCCTTGACACATCCCCAGAGGCAAGGGAATCAAGAACAAAAATGAACTACTGGGACCTCATCAAAATAAAAAGCTTCTGCAAGGCAAAGGAAACAATAAAAAAAACTAATAGGCAACCGACAGAATGGGAAAAGATAGTGGCAAATGGCATATCAGATAAAGGGCTAGTATCCAAAATATACAAGGAGCTCACTAAACTCCATGCACGAAAAATGAATGCTGTAGTGAAGAAATGGGCAGAAGACCTGAATAGACACTTCTCCAAAGAGGACATCCAGATGGCCTACAGGCACATGAAACGATGCTCAGCGTCACTCATCAGGGAAATTCAAATCAAAACCACACTGAGATACCACCTCACACCAGTCAGAGTCACTAAAATGAACAAATCAAAAGACTATAGATGCTGGCGAGGGTGTGGAGAGACGGGCACCCTCCTACACTGTTGGTGGCAATGTAAACTGGTGCAGTCGCTCTGGAAAACAGTGTGGAGGTTCCTCCAAAAACTATCGATAGAACTCCCCTATGACCAAGCAATAGCACTGCTAGGGATTTACCCAAGGGATAAAGAAGCGCTGATGCATAGGAGTACATGTACCCCAATGTTCATAGCGGCACTTTCTACAATAGTCAAATCATGGAAAGAGCCTAAATGTCCATCAGCTGATGAGTGGATCAAGATATGTGGTATATATAGACAATGGAGTACTATATGGCAATGAGAAAGAATGATATATGGCCATTTGTAGAGAAGTGGATGGACCTTGAGGGTGTCATGCTAAGCAAAATAAGTCAGGTAGAGAAGGATAGATACCATATGTTTGCATTCATAGGTCTAACAGGAGAGACCTGGCAGGGGACCATGGAGAGAGGAAGGGGGAAAGAGAGCCGGGGAGAGTGAGGGACACAGATCAAGGGAGATTACTGAATACTGAAAACGAAGCATGGACTGAAGGGGGAGGGGGAGGGTAGAAGGGGGTGATTGTCATGGTGGGGGGCACTTGTGGGGAGAAGCACTGGTTGTTATATGGAAACCAATTTGACAATAAATTATTATTTAAAAAATTAAAAAATAAAGAAGAAAAAAGATAACAGTTCCTGTAGGATATCAAGGAAGCTATCGAACTGAATATGTGTAGGGGCACCTTGCCCAAATCGCCACTGTGCATGGGACATGAGTCCCTATTCTCTGCCATAATGCCACTTGCGAAGTTATTGAGGACCACTCACTACAGAGGCTGCGTATAGTCAGCATCTACACCTGCACCCTGTAATACATGGTCGCCCGCCAGATGTTCCCAGGAGAAAAGAGGGCTGAAGGGCCCACCACATATTTTCCCAACTCCTGTGCACAGGTGTCCGCACTCAGGTTCTCAGGCTGATTCTGGAGGAGAAGATGGTCTCAAGAAAATGTAAGGTTTATCCCCTCCACAATGTACCTGGACAGGATGGAGCCACTCCGTAGATGATGAGAAACAGAAGAACTTCCGTGGCACTTGCCTTGCATCAGGTGGTGTTCTGGAACTTTACTCCCATTAACTCGATCATAACCACAGCAACCCGAGGTGGGAGGCAAAATCATTGCCTTTTTGTTTGTGTGTGTATTTTTTCTAATGAGAAAACTGAAGCAGAGAGAAATGAAATAACTTGTCCCAGGGACCCAGCTTCGGAGTCCAGCCCCATCTGTGTGCTTCTCAAACACTCCACTTGCCACTGTCTTCCTGCCTCTGCAGAACTCATCATGTGCAAAGCAGGTGACTCTCTGAGCTTGAGTCATACATGAAGGAAATGAAATCTGCTCATACTTTCATCTGAATTCTTCCCAACACAAAGCATGAATGACCATGTCCTGGTGGAATGACCTCTCCTCATTCCCATTTGATATTGTTGTAACAATATTGGACGTCATATTGTTGTATGAGTGCTCCTAATGAGGAGGAAAACAAATACAGGAAACAAAGGAAAAATTAAACAAAACAAATTTTGCAATTGAGTTGCAACTGATCAAGCCATTCAGTAAGAGGTGTGGAGGCCGAAGGCAAAAACGGTAGAGGTTAGGGGCACCTGGCTGACTCAGTCTGTACAGCAACCTTGACATCCGGTTGTGAGGCTGACCCACCTTGAATGTAGAGATTACTTAATAAAAAATCTTTAAAAAAAAAAACTATGAACATACACAGAGGCTTTAAAAACTTAATCTTTAATCATAGCTCAATAAAGGGAATTTAAAACGAGGTTCCCAGGGCACCTGGGTGGCTCATTTGGTAAAGTGTCCGACTTTGGATCAGATCATGATCTCATGATCGTGGTTTGGAGCCCTGCGTCAGGCTCTGGGCAGACAGCTTAGAGCCTGGAACACTGCTTTGGGTCTGTGGAACCCTCTCTTTCTATCTCTACCCACTTGTGTTCTGGACGTCTCTGTCTTTCTCTCTCTCTGTCTCTATCAAAAGTAAATAAACAATTAAAATTTAAAAACACCAGGTTCCTAAGTGACGTTAATTTTAGTTGTCCAAAAAAACTCACACAAATTCTTCCTTTGAGAAGCGCTTGGCTGGCTCAGTAGGACAAGCATGTGACTCTTGATCTCAGGGTCAAGGGTTTAAGCCCTATGTTGTGTATTGATATTATTTAAAAAAAAAACATCAGCTTAAAAAAATCTTTTTTGGGGCATATGAATCGCTCAGTCAGTTAAGCATCTGACTTTGGTTCAGGTCATGATCTCATGGTTTGTGAATTCAAGCTGATAGCAAAGAGCCTACTTCTGATTCTCTGTCTGTCTGTCTGTCTCTCTCTCTCTCTCTGCCCTTCCTCCACTCATGCTCTCTCTGTCTCTCTCTCTGTGTCTCTCTCTGTAATCTCTCTCTCTCTGCTTCTGCTCCACTCATGCTCTTTATCTCTCTCTCTAAAATAAAGAAACATAAAAAATATTCTTGTTTCTACTTGTATGCTGCATTTGACAAAGATCTCCAAGATCTGAACTAAGCTAAACCATAAACATAAAGCTAACTGCAGAGGAGAAAGAAAAGGGCTACCCTCATCAACACTATCTGAAAGATATGAAAAAGAAAGACCATATATTGTGAGAACTGAAGAGAGAAAAAAACTAAATGTTTACTCAGTATTATGTGTGCCAGATCTGTGTCAGGGTCCTGCTGCAAATCGGTTAGACTCTATCTCCTATCACAGATGAGCAAACTGAAGTTCAGAGAATCATGGGGTAAGGGCACAAACCAAGCGTTAAGATATGTCTCTTGCCGGGGTTCCTAGGTGGCTCAGTCGGTTAAGCTTCTGCCTTTGGCTCAGGTCATGACCTTGTGGTCAGTGAGTTCAAGCCCCACATCAGGCTGTCTGCTAACTGCTCAGAGCCTGGAGCCCTCTTTGGGTCTCTCCCTCTGTCCCATGTGGTCTTCGCAATGTTATCTGAGTGCAAGCGGGTGTGTCCAGGCAGAGATGCAGGTGTCCCAGCCCTTCTCCTGGCTCACTCTGCTTCATTTCCTCCTGGCCTGGCCTGTTAGGACAGTCCTTCAATTGTCCGCTAAGGTCCCACCTTGAAGTGAAAGCTCCTGCACTACTTTTAACTCTTTCTCTGGGGCTGTTTCCCCAGCATCTGGAATGCTGCCTCCAAAATAGAGATGCTCCAAAAATGTGCTGAGTGAGTCCCTTTTCCAAGAACTAGAGAAGACAGCAAGAGAAAGAGAGAATGTAACCTGCCATGCCAGAGTAGAAAGCTTGGGGAGGCTTGGACTTTAACTGCCTTTAGGACTTCAGGTGTGGGGAGGGGATGATCTTCACTGCCTGGAGGACTCGGGTAGGTAGGCCCCTAGGAAGACATATGGGTAAACTGGGACAAGTTCTAACAGGAGCAAATGAACTGGACCAGCCGTCAAACCAGCATTAGCTACACCCTGGTCTAGCTGGACCTAGGGACCCACAGACCATGAGCTCCGAAACCCCTCCCACGGGAATAAAGTCCTCTCTTTACACCCTGGACAGGGGTTGGAAGGCCTGCTAGGGGAAACCCAGGGACCAGTCTATGGGCATGGGGGAGACTCTGCTCTCTGCAGAGGTGGGGTCAGTGCCTCAGAGTGAACCTATGACAGCCTATGTGGGGGCGTCTCTTCTGAGGGTCCCGGATGTGTCATGCATGGAAACACAAGGGCATTCACTGTGGACCTCTCTGGGCTGCCATCTTGGTTTTTTTCATGTTTTTTTTTTTTTTTTTTAGAGAGAGAGAGAGAGTTAGGGAATGAGTGAAGGAGGAGTAGAAAGGAGTGGGGAGACACAGAATGTAAAGCAGGATCCAGGCTCTGAGCTGTCATCACAGAACCTGACATGGGTCTCAAACCCAAGAGTGGTGAGATCATGACCTGAGCCAAAGTCAGATGCTTCACCAACAGAGCCACCATGGCACCCCTGAGCTGCCATCATTGGTATCCAGGGCTTGGTTCCATCCTGTGGGATATACTCCTCATTAGGAAGAAGAAAGCAGACAAAGAGAGGGGAAGCACAGGAAAGAATTAGAGAGAGAGCTTGGGGGAGGAGAAGAGATAAAGAGAAGAGGCAGAAGGAAAACGGTATTGAGAAAGGGAATATAACCAAAATTCCTCAGAGCAGGAGAGGAGGGGAAAGTCAAGACAAAGGGAGAGAGAGAAGAAGGAAAGAAAGGAAAACCAGAGAGAACAAGAGACAGAACATCAGCTGAAACCGGGGAGAAGTTAGGTCACTAGGACATGCTCGTTTTGAACTTGAAGCAGAGGGATCAGACAATGCATCCCTGGCTTCTCTCCTTGTGCCGGAATCTCCAGGCCAAGAGCCCTGTCCTATTTCTGGGTCCTAAGGTTGGGGCTCCCTTCCTTTCCCGGGAGGAGAGTCCTCAGGCCTAGATGGTCTATGAGAAATGGATGCTCTGTGTGTCCAGCTACTAGTCATCAATCACCAAGGCTAATGACTCCAGCCCTTCCCTGACTCCACCTTTCTATCTGCCTCAGAAGGCTTGCCAACTCAGAAAGTCCGAGAGCCCATCCTAGAGAGTCAGGGAGTAGAACTCAGGATTCTTACCTGAACACTGAAGTGGAAGAGAAGAGCCTCTGAAGAGAAGAAAGCTATGACTTCAATAAGGCCTATGGGATGGAGATGTTGCCCCGTGTGGGCTTTAGCCTCAGGAAGATTCAGCTCTGGCTCCCAGGGTCCTGAGGGAGGACCCATCAACCTTTACTTCTGCTACCCACTGCCCATTGGCCTGACTGCCTGTGTCCCAGGAGGGAGATCTACCGCGCTTCAGTGTCCACCTACAGCACCACGTTACCTTGTCAGAAAAGCTTTGTGAATAGTCTGGCAGATTGGGGATGGATAGATGGAGGTAAAAAGGCAAGTACAGCAAAATATTATCCACGGTAGAATCTATGTGGGTGTATATGTGTCCTCACTGTACAATTCTTTCAACTGTTCTCTATGTTTGGATTTCTGATTCATATCAAATAACAGGGAAGAGAAAGAAAAAAAAAACCCTGAAATCAGAAGGCACTTCTAAGTACAGGGCATTGAGTGTATAATTCCTTTTCAGGAGAATCAAAATTTCAAATGTAGTACAATGAGGGCATGTTTATCCTAAAAGATGATAGATTGCATGTAGGAGCACCTGTGAAACACCGAAATAGGGGGGTGACACCTTAGATTACACCCAGAAGCAATTAGTATCTTGCTCACCCAAAGCTGTTGACCCTTCGTTGATGAACTTTGTCAAGTTTGTTCTGCCCATCCTGAGATCTGGGCCTTGGCCCAGAGTGGACTCCACCCTGCCACCTGTAACTCTTTTGGGAAGAGGAAGGATAAGGTATTCCAGACCTTTCCGGACAACTGACTCTAAGAGGCTGATGATGTTTGCTCAGGAGGTGAGGTTCTCATGATAAAGAGTAGAGGAGGGCATGGCCCTGGTATAAAAGATCTGGAAGTTTCAGGGGGGTTACTCTGCACCTGGAACTGCCAGGTGAGGGGTGACAGAGGCGTGGGCTAAAGGATGATAGGGATGGCTGGATCTAAGGTAGGGAGAGTTCAAGCTGAGCTGGACACAGTTAGCCTGGGTGAAGCGGCAGGGGAGACATGGGTGTCCGCACCTGGGGGATCTGAGTGAGGTGGGAAGATATCTGGGTCTCAAAGGAAGGCTGGGGATCCCTGGGATGCTGAGGGGATCAATATGGCCAGATTTGTGTTAGTGGAGAAAGAGTTTCAACAAATAGATCAGGCAACTGGAATCTGATATTGTGAGCTATGGTTCAAAGTCTTTCTGCAGTTTTTCAACTGTTCAGATGCTGGTATTGGCACAGTCTCATCTATAATCACTTTTGCTCCCCAGGTGATACAAGGTTGTGCCCCTAAAAGTCTCTTTTCCTTTTGATTTGAGACCCAGGTGAAGCTAGGAATTTAAAGTCTATCCAAGTGTCCCAAAAGCTGGGGCAACGTATCACAGGCAGATTGCAGTTAGGTTTTGCTCAGACTCCTAGTTTGTAAACTCCACCATCTCTATGGTTTGGAGATGGCCTCCACTTCTTTGAAAACTTTTTTCCTGCTTTGTGCCAGGAGGGAACAGGACTTAACACTGGTTGGTTTAGACAGAGGCTTAGGATTGATCTGATTTGGGATGGAAGGAGGGGGTTGGCTACCCCAGAGCAGCGAGGACAGAGGTGTTAAGCCCACAGAAGATAGTATCTGCCAGGAGCAGGACTACCGACTGGGGCAATCCTCTCTGAGCCCAAAGACATGGTCAGTTAGGGATGAGTTGAGGAAAAGGAGGGCTGAGTTTCAACTGGAGGTCTAACCCAGGGATGCCTTGGTAAATGAAGTCCACCAGAAAGAGAGTAAACCTTGATTGATGTTCTCCTTTCAATCCCCTCCAACCCCAGAATGGTGACCTTTGCTCTTCTCGCCCTTCTCTGTGCATCAGCCTCAGCCAATGCCAGTAAGTGAGAAGCCAGGAGCCCAGTACCAGCGCCACGGGAAGGCAGCTTCCTGCACTGCTGGTGGCCAAGGCTTCCATCTCAGGCTTGGGGTGGTGGGCACTGACTGTGGGAGGGACAGAATAGTGAGGAGGACTTGAAGCTCTTGAGATCTCTGCTTCTGACGCCTACTGTCTCCTCCAGTTCAGGCTAGGTCCTCCTCCTACAGTGGAGAGTATGGAGGCGGTGGAGGCCAGCGATTCTCCCATTCTGGTTACCAGCTGGAGGGCCCCATCACCGCCTTCCGCATCCGGGTCAACGGATTCTACATCGTAGGGTAAGATTCTTTGTGTTTTCGTGGTTTGGGGATCCTCTCTGATCCTACTTCGGGTCACATCTGTTTCAATCAACAAATCCCAGGGATAGCTTGGGATGTGACAGTTATCAGGGGCGGGGCATGAGGCCGGTGCTACAACAGCCCTGAAGCCCTGTGTGCAGGGTCTGGGGGGAGTCATGTTCCACGGCCACTTGGGCGCCTGGAGCTGGCTAGGTTGGGCCCACCTGACGTGTGAGTCCCCGCCATGGCATCCTCCGTTTTTGCTGATGCCTTTCCCTGAATATGTATCCTTCTTCCTGGGGCAGCAAAGTCTCTTCTGTCACAAGAGCCTTCCTGAAAACCCAACTGCTTCTTTTACATAGGGGTTGGACGGACAGCGGGGACCTAGGTTTCAAATTGAAGCTCTAACACTGTCTGGGGGGCAGACAGCTCCAGCTAAGTTACTTTTCCTCTGACCTATCTGTCGGGAAAATGACTTGAAGTTCCCAGTATGAACTCAATGGCTCTCTCATCCCTCACACAACATGGGACTGGCAGGGGTCTATCATCCCTACCACCGGTTTGCAGGTCTCTCTGCGTGTAGGCCACGAGGTCCTGAATTCCAGTCACCCTGCTCAGTGTCAGTCTTCCCTCCCTCTTCTCCCTGCCCCTAGGCTCCAGGTGCGCTATGGCAAGGTGTGGAGCAACTATGTGGGTGGCCCCTATGGAGCCCTGGAGGAGATTTTCCTGCATCCTGGGGAGGCAGTGATCCAGGTGTCTGGCAAGTACGACTTCTACCTGAGGATGCTGGTCTTCGTGACAAACAAAGGCCGGCATCTGCCTTTTGGCACAGACATAGGCACGAGTTTCACCGCTATCCCCTTGTACCCCAAGACTGGGCTACGATTCATCAGTGGCCGGGCTAGCATCCTCATCCATGCCATCAGCCTGCACTGGGACAGAATCCGTCACCCCAAGAACTGAATCAGTTGCTGTACCAATGCCTTGTCCTGGGTGAGCACTGCAGCTGGGGTTCAGGACCACCTTAGCACTAACCCCATCCTTCTGGCTCAATAAAAAATAAATAAAAGGATACAGCTGATGTTGGTGTGTACGTGGGTGTGTGTAGCTGGGGCCCAACTCCTGACTCTGGCTGTGGATGTGCCCATCTCTTTTCTAGCTATTCTGGGGAAGAGTGAGAGGGAGAAAGAGAAGTGAAAATGTCTTGGGCTCATCTTCCCCATTTATCAACACGGATAAGATTCTGGCTCGCACCAAGTCTTGTTTACAAGGATGTTCCTGACACTGTTTAGCCAACTGGAGTTCTAAGGCTGAGGGTGAGGCTGGCTGAGGCTTACTGCCCAAACCCCAGACGTCCACTATCTCACCCTTGCCTCCCCTTGACTTTGTGTCTCCACACCAAAAGGCTAGAACCTGGCTCTTTTGACATTAACACACTGGCTGTCTCTGGGTGGCCCGGGCCATTTTCCTTTTTGTTTTCCCAGAACCCACCAGACGCCTGAAGCTTGGCCTAAGGTTGTGTCAAGACCTCTGTCCCCCTGGCTCGTTCCTCCCCACCTTACCCATAAGCACTTATGGTTCCTGCTTAGCTTAGCTCACTCGGAACTGGGCTTCTTCCCCCAGGAAGCCGCTCCCTCCCCAGCAGCTTGTACTCTGCCAAGACCATCCTCAAAAAAGGTCGTTTCAAGAGGGGTAGAGTTCCATGGTGAGCTTTGGGCTTCCACAAACGTTGGGGGCTGGTTAGCATTCAGGGGAAGCAAAGGAGTGGCTGGATAGATTCAGCAACAATATAAAGTCACTTTGGAGGGTGCCTGGGTGGCTCAGTCACTTAAGAGTCTGACTTTGGCTCAGGTCATGATCTCATGGTTTTCGGGTTCGAGCCCTGCTTCGGGCTCTGTGCTGACAGCTCAGAGCCTGGAGCCTGCTTCAGATACTGTGTCTTCCTCTCTGTCTTCCCCTCCCCTGCTCCTGCTCTTTCTCTCTTAGTCTCTCAAAAATAAATAAATGTTTTTAAAATTTTTAAAAAAATAAAGTCGCTTTGGAAATAGCCTTGCGACTCTAGTTCCCAGGCCTAAAATTACCATAGTTTTTGGTTTTTGCCCTTTGGTGGTGGTAGTTGGGGGTGGTGGAAGTCACTCTTTGCTCCCCAAAGATTTATTCACATTTTGTGGAATTACATTCTTCCCAATTAGACAAAGATAACAATTATGTATGTACATGTAGTTTTAGAAAGAAATATTAACACTACAGAAACAAACCCATGCCTAGGTTGTTTTCAGAATAATTTCTTTATTTCTCTCAGACAAGTTCATGGAATGGAATATAATGTCACTGTAATTTTTGTGTATGTGATATAAAGCACAAAAATTCACCCATTTAGACACACACACACACACACACACACACACACACACACATAAACTTAAATGTATAGTTTATTTGAGAAAGAGCATGAGTGGAGGGGCAGAGAGAGAAAGAGAGAGAAAGAATCCCAAGCAGCCTCCATACTCAGTGAGGAGCTCAAAGCAGGGCTCAATCTCACAAACGATGAGTCCATAACCTGAGCTCAAATCCGGAGTAAACCACTTAACCGACTGAGCCATCAGGTGCCCCAAAATTCATCCTTTTTAATTATGCCGTTTCAGTGGTTTTTAGGACATTCACTCATCCTGCAACTATAACCACTAATTCCGGAACATTGTCATCAGCTCAGAAAGAAATCCCATCCCTGTTAAGTGGTCACACCACCCTCGCCCAGCCCCTCACAACCACCCATCTACTTTCTGTCTCTATGGATTTTCCTTCTTGAGGGTCGTGAGTTCAACCCCACGTTGGACTAGCGCTGTCAGCCTGTAAGTGCAGAGCCAGCTTTGGATCTTTCGTCCCCTACTCTCTGGCCCTGTCCCACTTGTGCTTTCTCAAAAATAAGTAAACATTATAGAAGAATGAAAGGGGCACCTGCAAGGCTCAGTCGGATTAACATGCGACTTTGGCAAAGGTCATGATCTCACTGTTCTTTTTTTTTTGTTTTCTTTTTTAATTTATTTTTGAGAGACAGAGAGACAGCATGAGCAGGGGAGGGTCAGAGAGAGAGGGAGACACAGAATCTGAAACAGGCTCCAGGCTCTGAGCTAGCTGTCAGCACAGAGCCCGAAAGGGGGTTCGAACCCACGAATTGTTAGGTCATGACCTGAGCTGAAGCTGGACACTTAACGGACTGAGCCACACAGGTGCCCCGCTGATCTGACTGTTCTTGAGTTCTAGCCCTGCATCAGGCTCAGTACTGACAGCTCGGAGGCTACAAGCTGCCTTGGACTCTGTGTCTCACTCTCTCTTCACCCCTCCCCCAACTCACTCTCTGTCTCTTCTCTCTAAAAAATAAATAAATATTTAAAATTTAAAAAAGGGGGGGAGCGGCAAGATGGCAGAGAAGTAAGGAGCCCCATTACCTCCGTCCACCCACAATTATCAAACTGAGAATAATTAAAAAGCCACATCTCTCTGATCTCCAAGAATAGAGGTGTGCGGACAGACCCCTATTGAGAGCAGTCTCAAGGTTACCTGAGTAAGTGAGTGTGAACTGGGACCAGAGACTTTAGGGGAGGGAGCGCCAGCTCCAGAGACAAAGCACCGAGCGCCCAGAGGCTTGGAGCTGGGCCCGCTGAAACCCGCGTGTCCCTAGGCACACAGCTCCTAGCTGGGCAGAGCAGCCGGGAGACCAGAGGCGCACAGTTCCCCCGACAGTCGCTCACGCGGGGCGCCGGGTATCCAGAGGCGCAAGGACCTTCACAGCCACACGCGGTCATGTCGGGCAAGGCAGGAGAGAGAACTGGGGAGGAGAAGAGAGACTGAATCACTCACAGCATAATCCTTGCAGAGGAGAGATTTAGCCTGGAACTGAGGGCCACTGAGCGCTGAGAGAGATATCTGCCCCTTCAGCGGGGGCGTTCAGTCGGACCAGGCAGCTCAATGGCTGCAGGTGGAGCCAGGGGAAAAATCTGACTTTCCAATCCCCCTATTCGATCCCGACCAGAAAGCCACCCACCTGCAGGCGATTTTAACTGTGGTGGCAATATTGAGTGTGCGGGCAAGGACTTAGAAGCCGGGCAGAACTTAGAAAGCAAGCAATTAGATCCACCCGAGGCACAAGAAGGTTGGACTCCAGAGAGTGGCTAGATGCATGGTCTGAGGGGGACTTGGTGTGCTCGTCGTCATTCTTCTCCTCGCATCCACCAAGGCGGGGCCTCAGAGAGCAGCCCTTGGGACCCGACCCACCTGCACCAAGCCATGCCCATCCGCGCTGGAGAGCTGCTGTGCTTGTGCTTATTACCGTTAAGTGGTTTTTTCTTAATATTTTTAATTTTTAATTGTCCCCTGTCTTCTCTTTCCTATCTTCCTATTTCCTTCTTTTCTCCCTTTCCCCCAGGAATCTAAGAAAGACCAACAATTAGGCACTGCTGTGCTTAGATCAACTCTTACCATCCAGATAGTTTTTCCTTTATTCCATCCTTATCTCCACCAACCCCCACTGCAGGTTTTAAGCTCTCAGACTGTCCTTTATCTCTGACTGTCGCTGTCCCCCCAATCCCCCCCAATCCCCGACTGCTTTTTTTTTCTTTCTCCTTTTGTTTTTTCTTTTTTTTTCTCCTCTCTTTTCTTTCCTGTTCCTTTTTTTCTTTCCCCCTTAGGTTTGTTTCTTTATCAGTACATTTGTGTGCTTGTGTTCTCTGTGTGTTTGTCTGTCCATTTTCCTTTTCAGGGCTACCTCAAGGAACAACCCAAAGCACACATAGTGGAAAACCCCAAATATCGCTGAGTAAGGAAATAAATTAATCAGAGGCATAACAAGAGAAACCGAGAGACACCATTTAAAAAAAAAAATCTCCTGAAACAACAGACCCTAGACACTCTAAGAGCCTCCTCCTATAGAGGAATACTAATAAACACACAGTGCAGAACGAGCTTTTAAAACTGACAAGAGACAGAAAGCTAGCCAAAATGACAAAACGAAAGAACTCTTCTCCAAAGAACTCCAGGAAGAAATCACAGCTACAGAACTGCTCAAAACAGACATAAGCAACATAACTCAACAAGAATTTAGAACGATTGTCATAAAATTAATTGCTGGGCTTGAAAAAAACATGGAAGCTATCAGAGAAGATATTGATACAAAGACTAGGAACCTTCAAAATAGCTCTGACAAGTTAGAAAAGGCTCTAAATGAGAT
>PISW01016217.1:0-13979 GCA_004023785.1 Mungos mungo | reverse complement strand
TTGGGTGGCCTGGGTGGCTACGTTGGTTAAATATCTGACTCTTGAATTTATCTCAGGTCAAGATCTCATGGCTCGTGAGATCAAGCCCAACATTGGGCCCTGTGCTGACCATGTGGGGCCTGCTTGGGATTCTCTCTTCCTCTTTCTGCTCCTCCTCTACTCATGCTCTCTCTCTCTCAAAATAAATTAAAAAAAAAAAACATTTTATACTGAGAACAAACTGAGGGACAATGGGGAGGGGGAGAGAGGATGGGGGATGATGGGCATTGAGGAGGGCACTTGTTGGAATGAGTACTGGGTGTTACATGTAAACCAACTTGACAATAAACTATAAATAAAAAAATAAATGAAATTAAAAAATAAAAAATAAAAATAAAATATCATCAAGTTTAAAATAGAAATAATGGTTCCTGCTCTTAAAATCATTAGCCCCCAAATCAGCTAGACAAAGTCAGATGTCACTTTGGCCCCCTTTCTCTTCATTCTGCATCATCCATTTAGCTATAATGATGGCAAAGAACATACAGTCCAACCCTTCCCTTTACCCACCTAGGCCCACAAGGGCACTGTGAGAAGAGAGGAAGACGGAGAAAGAGGCAGGGCCTTCATAACTACCCACAAGACCAGGCTCTCTGGTAAGAATATACTCAAGAAATGGGTGCATTGGCCAAGAAGGATTCACTACTAAAAAAGGAGAAGAACTAGAAAAGCCATTTTACAAATTCTGACATTCAAGAAACCTCACCCAAAGCAACCAGACAAAAATGAACTACAACTTTCATGCTCACAGTTTTGAGTGTGGAGGGCAGGGAGAAAAGAAACAAGTCTCCTAGCTCAGTAGCTCACAACCAAAACAATTCCTTTTTTCTTCTCTCTCTCTGGATTCTAGAAGACAAGGTGCGCTCACTTCTTATCACCTTGGGCTCTGTAAACACACTGCGCCAGCCATCTGTGATGCCAGCTGCCAGCTGCTGGGAGACCCTGCTTTCCTCTGGGAGCTTATATTAAAACACACACAATAAATTCTCTTAATTTTTCACAAGGGATTTTTGTTTTCTTGTTTGTTTTTGTTTTTATTTTTCAAGTAGGCTCCATGTCCACTGTCCAGTATGGGGTCCAACATGGGGCTTACAAGACCCTAAGATTAAGATCTGAGCCAAGATTAAGAGTCAGACTCTCAACCAACTTAGTCACCCAGGTGCCCGCACAGAAGTTATTTTTAACTGGCTCAAACCATATTCTAAGTATGTCAACAAACCCTGCATGTGCTTCCTCCTTCCCCCTCCTCCCTGGCTGCTATTCAAATAGGCCCCTCCTCAAGGAAAGCAAGGTTTTGGGTGAACAATTCACAGCGATGCCCCAGAAATTAATAGTGGAGAGCACAGAAAACAAAGTTTGCAGCCTCCTCTCTCCTCTCAATGCAGGCTTTGGTTTTGAAAGAATTTTAGGAAATGTTGACAGAGGTTTTTAATGATGGAAAGAATAAGTCAAATTTGAAAAGTTCCTTTTAGATCCTCAAAAGGAACCGTTGGGCTATGAGTCAGACATCCTGCCTACAAGTGAATCTAGACTCATTATTTCTCACCCACCAGTTTCAAGGTTGTGATTTACCAACAAGCATATGAGATAGATAAGGAGGGTCAATTCTTCACTCATGGAACCTTTCTACACTGTGAATGTGGCATGTCCCCCACCCACCCCCAGGCTTCAAACCCTTCAGTGGTTACCACTGTTCTTCCTTCATAATCCTTCCTTCCTTCATAGTTTGATCCATGCTGATTTTCCCAGCTTCATCCCTGACAAATTCCTGCTCCATCTGTGAAATTCTATACTCATCCTGTTCCCTGCCTTTAATGCCTTCTAGGCCCCTTCACATAGCTAACCCCCACTTTTCTTTCAGAAGTTGCTATCTCAGGAAGCTTCCCACGATGCTTATGCTGCCCTTCCTATGTGCTCTCATAGCACTGGGCTTACCCCATGCTCCATTTATCTTAAACTAGCAAAATGCCAGGTCAACTGCCTGTCTCCTGCATCTTACTGTGACTTAGGTATTTAATAAATATTTGTTGAACAAATGTACAGAGAAGAGACACCCAAAAGAGCACATAATCCAGAATTCCCATTCATTTGACTTTGAAATACATACTTTGTAACTAAGCAACCTTAATAAACCTGGCTCAGGTAAAAATATAAATTGTACCTTATTCCTTGCAGAAGACAATCAAAACAAAAAGTGTGGAGAGAAAACCATTGGTGATGAAACCTTGACAGCACATCATTCATGGCAGGTATGAGCCACACATCGGTGATAATGAATGCTTGACTTTGAGGACACTGTTCTAAAAATAAAAGGCAGCCAGGGGTTATAGGCACCCAACCACCCATGCCCCATTAGAGATTACCTACTTCTTTGAAGGCATCACACTGAGGCCTTGTAGATGGGATGTCCTAACACAGGTTCTCAGTTCAGGGGACACAGGGGGGTATAATGAAGACACCTGGGGACATTTTCAAGCTTCAGATCCTCTTCCTCTGGACACTCATGTCCAACTAATTCTATACTTCCCATGACTGGTCTAAACCACCCAAGCTGATAAGAAACTGTCCTCAATTTCAACAAGAGATTTAAAAGCTTCCTTCAGTGGAAGATGACACAGTTTAGTAGTTCAGAGTAAAGCTCTGCAGGAGTAATCTCTGCTCAGCTTCAAACTGCAACTCAGTCTTACACCTGGTAACTCTGGACAAATTGGTTCACCTCTCAGGGACTTAGTTTCCACAACAGTCAAATGGGAGTAAAAGTAAATACTTCATAGAATACTTGTGAGGAGTAAGAAAAATGATGCCTATAAAGTACTTAGCTCAGTGCCTAACATACAATATGTACTTAATATAATATAATCTACCTAATATTTAATGTTGAATTCTTATCTAAAGTCCCCAGACTTTGAAAACCAATTACCCTCTCTAAATAACTAGCATCAAAATCATCCCTTGAAACTCAAGCCTGTTTCCTAACCATCATGAACCAAGGAAAATAGTTTTCCCCCCATATAATTTTCCTTGAAATGCTAAGGGCTCTAATTAGACATCTCCATCCATTCTGGTGTTAACCTTTAGGGTGTCCTAGGCTTACTGAGTTAGACCAGGTATCAAAATATGCAGTACTCAAATATAATAATAATAATTAATAATATCTTGCCCTGTGGATGCCTCCTCTTATTTCTGGAAGAGGCAGTGCTCAGTACTATATTGGGAAGAGCAATGAATATTATGTTAGCAGTTTTGATTTGAGTGCTGGCTCTTCTGCTTGACTATATAAACTAGGGCAATTTGCTTAAGCTTCAGTTTCCTCATCCACAAGAAAAATTAACTTTACTTCCCTTGCTAGATCAGCATGAAAGTTGGATGAGAAAATACAAATCATAACACTCCTGATGGCAGTGTAACCAAGGCTACCATCCTGAAGCACAGTCTTAGTGGAATTTAGAATGCACACTTTCCCACCCCACAATTTTTCTCTGAGGTAAACACTCCATGGAAACTCTCCTGAATCCATAAAGAGGCTCTAAAGGGCATGTTCATCACAGGACTGCTTGTGGTAGCAAGAAGTTGGAGCTATGCCAGTATCTGTTACTAGTGGAATGTATAAGTAAAATGTGCCATATGAACACAATGAAATACCACATAGCAGTCAGTAATAATAAAGTATATTTACAAGCAGAAACATGGGTAAGTCTCAGAAACACTGTTAGGTAGCATAATTAAAGCATGTGAGGTGCATAGCATAATGTCATTTATATACATTTAAAAACAGCCCCAAAATGTTGTATATTTGCCAAGGACACACACACACACACACACACACACACACACACACACACATATCTGTTTAAAATATTGCAACATTCCTCTTCTCACAGTCTCCCACTCGTCTCCATTTCCATTCAGATTAGAGGCCAAAGTCTGCATTTACAATGGACTGCAAAGTCCAACAATATTTGTCACTGATGTAGGTACCTCTCAGCTTCTGCTTCTCTCTCTTTTCAGTTATTTTTCTCTAGCCACTGGCCTCTAACCATTCTTATCTCCTAACATACCAGATAAGACCTTACATCAGGCCTTTTGAATTGGCTGTCCCTTATAACTGTGCCACTTGAAACCCAGATTTCCACATGGGCTCCCTTACTGCATTTCATGAAATAGCATGTGTATACCACAGCTTTAATCAATCACCCCATAAAAAATTCAACCCCTCTAGTTACCCACAACATATCTTATTTCCCTGCCCCTCCCCTCCTCCAGCATTTATAGTGTGTATGTTTTACTTATTTGCTCATGATTTGTCTCACTCTAAAAGAATGTAAGCCACATGAAACACAGCTTTATTTTTTCCTTCTGGCTGTATTCCCTGCATCTACAACTGTACCTGAAACAGTCAATACTGTGTATTTGTTGAGTGAATGAATGTATCTAAATACACTTGTAGAGCATGGACTAGAACAGCATTTGTTAAATACACTAAAGCAAGTGCCTCCTCTGAGGAAGGGAAATGATAATAGAGATCAGGATGAAAGGGGAAGATTACATGCATTAATACAGGACTTTACAGAAAGCAATGGCACAAATAACCCATGACTGAGGAAGGGTGGACTCTAGTCTGTGCACTTCAGGTTCAACAAAGGAATTGCATGAGGTGATGTCATGAGACGACCTGGTTCAGAGCCTGACAAATGGCAAGCACTCATCAGACTTACAATGAAGGAGGACCAGAATCTGTAATCATCAGATACAGATAATACAGAGAAGGAATGCCTGCTAGAAAGAGGATGGAGAAGAAGGGTAAATGGAATACCCCTCATACCAGTTCCCTCTGAACCCATTTCCCTTTTCCAAATTCCTCTTTCTCCTTCAGCTCCTTCAACTGTCTATAGAGGCTCGTTACTGAGAGCACTAAGGATGCTTGTACCACATTTCTCTCTCTGGGGAACCGTCCACTAACACCTATCTTACAACAAAGACACAACAGAGGTTCTTAACATTTGTTGAATCACAGAGCCTTCTGAGGTTAGTCACCTCAAAATAATGTTCTACAGTCTCCTGAAGTCCGTCCATGGACCGTGAGTCAGAATCCCAGAGGAGGACCATCTGAATGGCAGGGTGGGTGAGGCTTTTGATAATTTCTATTTCCCTCAACTGTGTTGTGCAGGGTGGTCTTCGTGCTCTTCCCACTTGTACTGAAGATGAGGGAAAGTGGGCTACAGACAAAGTATGAAGATACCACAAAATCAACCCAAAGGACAAAACATCTGGGTATTAAATAATTATATTTTATGACTCCAACAGAGGCAGGCAGAACAAACAGATGAACAAGCAAACATATAGAAAAGAAACCAAATCCATGACTGGGAATCCTGAGAGACCCTACCACAAATCTAGTTTATAACAACTCAGAAAAACATCATCCTAAATGCCATGTTCAAAAATGCCCTTTCTCTGTGAAATAATCTGTGCTTATTTTAATCATTTATATTCAGTCCAGACTCTCTGAGCCAGTTCACAGAGGCCCCCCCTCCACCTAATTTTCTCCCTCTCCTCAGGCCTCCCTCCTAACTCAGCTTCTCTCATCCTGACTTACCTTTCCTGGGATGGGCCTCTGACCTGAGTAAGTGCCTACCCTTCCAGGAATGCCCTCCTCAGTCCTTTATGTTCAGTTTTGACTTTCTAGCTCTTCCCAACCCTATTTTACAACCTTTTCACCCACATTTAAGCTTTCCTGACTGGTACCTTTCTCCAAACCTTCTTCCCCTTTCTGCCAGCACTTATTGCCCATCCTGATACTCAGTTGAAACTAATTTTCCCTTTCTGTTAGCTGCTATCCTGGGTTTGTCATTTAAATTCCTTTAATTCTAAAAGATTCCATAAGTAAGGGCCAAGATCCATATGTTTCCTCCTTTTGAATTTCATACTCTCACCTCCAATTCTCACTATTCAGGGCAAGGATCCGCTCATAATTGTACCAAGCAACAAAAGAGGCATTTAGGACAGAGAAAAATGAGTATATAGATGTGTTGATTGACTATTATATCTTAAGATTCCAAGAAGTAGGATTTGGCGGGGGTGGTGGGGGGAGGGGAAGAGAGAAGAATCCTCCTCATTATTCTTCCCTGAATGTCCTTTATAAACAAACTTGCCATTACACTTGGTTGGAACTGAATCCCACCCAGAATGTTTGAGCCCCAAATCAGGAACTTTAGATCAGAGGAATGGGTGGGAAGACAGAACTCTTTTGGCTTTGATTTACCACCAAAAGTGTCAGCAGCAAAAATGCCTGGAGCAAAACCACAACCATGGCTATTGCTAGCACAGTTTTAAAAACTCCATATCCTTACTGTCATTATGTGGGATGAACACAAATTAATAAACCAGGGCCCTAGACTTCAAATATAGAATCATTGGCAAACATAAACAGGGGCAGAAGTCAGAAAAAAATGGTATCTGGCAAATAGGAGTGCCAGGTATTTGTGCAAGATTTAGGGAAATATTGAGGGGCACCAAAGAAACGCAGCTTTTATTGAGCTACAGGTAATGCACATATGCTATTTAATTTAATCCCCATCATAACCCAATGAAATTATTATTATTATTCCACTTTACAGAGTGAGAGGTTGGATAACAGTCCCAGGCTCATATAACCAGTATGTAGAAGAGCTTGAATTTCAGTTTGGTTCTTTGTTGCTTCAAAGACCATAGTCTTTCTCCTTCAGCACCCTACCTCCACAAAGAGTCAAGACTCTAGGACATGGCTAGTAAAGGAGTACTTGAGCCAGTTCTTATCTTTGTGCCCAGGTCACCCTATGCTGATGTATACACTTTATTCCCAAGTGGATAGTGATGGGTCAGAAGCACTGGGATCATTAAATCTAAGAGCTCTATCTAAATCATGTCCTGCTAAAATCCAAACCTAATATAGGGTAAAAATACCTCCAGGCCATCCTTGTAGATGCCAGGAAAGATCCTGAAGCATTCCTGTACCTAATTCAGTAATTTCTCAGAAATGATTTTATAGCTAATTGTAATTCCTGCCCACAACTTTAGCCTATTTCCTTTTGCTTGGTTTTTAGTGGAAATACAGGTAATATATCTCTAGAGGCTAAATATAAGTCACCCTCCTGAGACTTCTTCCATCATCCTATTCTTTGATTGTTCTATTCCAAATATTTTCTAGTCACAGCCTCATTCTTAAGAAGAAAGAAACAACCTTCAGTGAAATTAGGGAGTGCTAGAGAAGAAAATGAAACCTTTATTCTCATTGTGTAAAGTAACACAGGGGTGGGGATGGACATTTTCTAAAATGGGAGCCCAATGGTAAAAAAAAAAAAAAAAAAAAAAAAAAAAAAAAAAAAAAAAGTTGCAATTTCCCTGACAAACTAACACCACCAGGCTTTGTCTTCCCAAACCTCAGCTATCATCGGTGGCTTCCAGATACAGCCAGCATACACCATTGGGAAACATATGTCAGAAAGGATAGTCCCACTTGGAACAATGGAGGGTAGGAAGACTGATGGTTCCAGTTTAAACAATATGGTGTAACAAAACATTTTTTTAAGCTTTCTAATTCACTTGGCCATTTACTCCCAGATTTGTCTGCCTATCAGAAGAAGAATGGTAATATTTGTCAGATAGTGGCAATCTCCTCTTTATCCTTAAGCCAGAATAACCAGTCCTAGAAAAATGTCAGTTTGCCAGTAACTCCAAAATGTGATTAACTTGATTCCAGACCTAAGACGTAAGGGTGATGCTGGAAAAAAGAACTTCAGCTATGTCAGATTGATAATTCTGACTTGGTTATTGTTGACAACCAGAGACATGACCTAATATAATATAAAAATGGGCATTAGTGTTCCCTAATGTGACCCATGTCTGTGACCAGCTCTGAGCTCACAATACCTAGAGCAATGTTGGACATGAGCATAAAGACCTCAGACATTGGTACAGACTCTTTGTCTATTTTTGATCTTCTCATTATTTTATAAAGTTATTATGGATGTGAGATAAGGAATAATGGGTACTATGTACATGTTATTATATAGTAAGATCAAGAGAGAAGATAAAGGATTACCTTTCTATTTTAGTTTCAGAAGGAGGAAAAACCCAAGTATGTCCGGAAATGGGGAAATGACAGAACAGCCTCTAAGGATCCTAAGTATAATCATGGATATTAAATAAAAATTAGTAATGAATCTAAGATTTTTAACTGAAAGCATTGGTTTCATATATTTGGGGATCACAAACCTAGTCCTCAATTCAATTCAGCAGACAGGAAATCACTTGGACTCTTAGCACTTTGTCTACACTAGACTTCTATCTAGTAGGTTCTTACAGTTTGCAAATACTGCATATCTAGGGTCAACCTCCTGCCATACTCCCTGGTCCACCCTCCTGGTGCATAAATTTAGTAACTCTAAGCATGAGATCCTCTTAGCTGTCACTCAGATTCACCCAGCAGCCATCAGAGTGCTGCCCTTAAAGTAGGATGAAGCCCTAAATCACATTCTTCCTGATCACTACATACACCAGATACTTGAAGTGTGAGTTCTCTCTACCCTTCTTCTGGAAAAAGACATTTTCCTCAAGTCTTAAAAGGACACACACACACATGCGCACGTGCACGCACACACACACACACACACACACACACACACTTCCAACCAGACCTCCAGTTTTCTGTTCTCTATTAAATCCAAAGTTATAAGATTGTGTTTCCAAATCTTTCTTTTCACTGTTGTTCTACTACTTACTCCTACTATTAACCTTTTCTCTGGTTCTGGCTTGAATAGGACAAATAAGTCCTCACACATTTACATCTTGCTGACATTAACATAGCTTTCACACAGACTGTCCTCTGCCTAGAACACATTATTTCCAAATTTTCTTTAATATGACACTCCTTCACAGAGCTTCACTAGGCACACCTACAGAAAGATATCTGATCTCTCCAGTATGCTTTCCTTGTCCCTGCTGTCCCCTCATCCCTTCATTAATGTCCAGTGGCATAACTCACTGACCTAGAACTTTGCAGAAGGAGAACACCCAGTTAGGGTAGTGGTTTGGTGGTTCCCATGAGCAGAGCTTTTGGCTGATGATGCTTACAGCGTCCCTTTCCTTCCCCAGCTTAAGCCTGAGGTGCAAAGAGTTAATGGATGACAGCCAAAAAGTACCATAGGATCTACAATGCAGTTTGGCGATGGCAGAGATCTGACACAAGAACTAAGGTCCAAGTCTTTCATCACAACAAAGTAAAAGTACAAAGGCAGTAACCTATGCCAGCTGAGATAAAGTACAAAATCTGTCATGTTTATAATTTTCTCCAGTGTCATCACCTTGATGTGTGACAACTAAACAGACAACACAGAGTTTTAGTATTTTCACTGCTTTACATTATTTAGAAAATGATTCCCCCAATGCTTTGTTTTAGACAACATGACACAACACTCAAACTGCAATAACTAAGGTTGGGGGAGTGGGACAATAGTCAAATGATTGCATGGTTTGTAGAATAATGTTTCAGAAGGATAGGGAAGTATCCATAAAATGCCCTTGTAAGCTCCCAGAAAAAAGAATTTTCTGAATTTGCTACCATTTTTCCTGTATACTGTCTATAAATAACTACATAGATTGTTACCAACATTGGGTTGGATTTAAAGTGAGAAATTGGATTGTCCCTCAACTAGAAATCACAAAAAGTTTCTAAGTGAGAAAGACTGGATTCAAACTTTTCAACATCAGATTTCAACTAAAGGTAAATGTTAACAAAGGAAAATTCCAATTTAGAAAATTCAGGCACCACACTGATTGTTTGTGCAAGAAAACTCGAGGAAAAGCAACATTTTTCTTTTCCTAAATTATCAACACGATCACAATTATCCCCAAACCATCACACACTCAGTTACACACACTGTAAGATAATGGTGGCAAATAGAGAATTCTTCTCTCTGGGAATTTAGAATTAAGAGAATTTCATGAACACTTCTCCACTTGCCAAAATAAGTAAAAGATACATAAATTATGGAGTAGGAAGGGTATTCCTAATCAGAAATGAGAAGCCACAGCAAAAGCATGTCAAGGTTCCAGATAGCTTTGTAGTTGATGAAGGTAAGAGTAGTAAGAACCTCACTTTCCAGTGTTGGCAAGACTAGAGAATATTTTCTGTGCACCCTGTGTCATTCTGGGAAGGCCACATGGAACAGCGGGGAATTATTCCATATTGGCATTATGTATAACTGTTTCCCAGGAAAACATTATTTCAAGCTACATCTTCTGCTTGGGCCACAATCTAATAAATAGAGCCTCTTTTAGGCCTTCCTTTCATGCCTTCCACCAAAAACACAAAACAAACTCCATAACTACATGAACCAGGAAATCCAGTTTGGCCAACTAGATAGATTCAGTTAAATAATTGCTACAGATATTAATACATATCTAGATATTAGGATATGATAATGATAATATGAATGATAATAATTCCCAGTTTTGGTGCAGAAAAGGAAAAGACAGAGAAACCATTGCAGTAGTGATAAAAGTATACTTCTCCCCTAAGGAAAGAGAGTATATGTCAGATAGCTTCCTTGAAAGGTTGGAAAGAAAGCTGATGTAACCAAATTCAGCTCATACTAAAGGAAATAAATATCCAAACTTATTCCCAGGAGTCTTCTGAGAACAATCTCACCAAATGGATCATTTACCAGACATCCTCCCACCTGTGATCTTACTTTGCAGTATATATTATTTGCAAGTTACTGGGAAGAAGCCTTCATTTCCCTTTCTAAAATGAAAAATCCTTAGGGTATTTCCCTGATGATGAGTGACACTGAGCATCGTTTCATGTGCCTGTTGGCTATCTGGATGTCCTCTTTGGAAAAGTGTCTATTCAGGTCTTCTGCCCATTTCTTCACTGGATCATTCATTTTTTGTATATGTAGCTTAGTGAGCTCCTTGTATATTTTGGATACTAGCCCTTTATCTGATATGCCATTTGCCACTATCTTTTCCCATTCTGTTGGCCATTTGTAGGAAAGTGGATGGACCTTGAGGGTGTCATGCTAAGCAAAATAAGTCAAGCAGAGAAGGATAGATACCATATGTTTGCATTCCTAGGTCTAACAGGAGAGACCTGGCAGGGGACCATGGGGAGAGGAAGGGGGAAAGAGAGCGGAGAAGAATGAGGGACACAGATCAAGGGAGACTACTGAATACTGAAGACGAACCATGGACTGAAAGGGGAGGAGGAGGGAGGGAGGGGGTGATGGTCATGGTGGGGGACACCTGTGGGGAGAAGCACTGGGTGTTATATGGAAACTAATTTGACAATAAACTATTAGAAAAAAAACTCCTTAGGGTAGAATTGGCTTCATCTTTTCTCAATGAGGCTGGAAATTCTAATTCTTCAGGTGAATATTACTAGGTGCAACTGAGTCTTAAAGATGAAAGCATGGCAGCCCCCAAACATTCTGTTCATTAGACCAAGAAAAGACACATCGGCCTCCTCCAACTCACCTACTTCTCCTACCACCCCAGCCTACACCTCTCAAATCCCATTCCAGTCTGGCAGAGGCTGAATTCCAAGTCACTGAAAACCCATCCTGATGCAAACTAACATAGTCCACACCAGCTGTACATATACCATATCCATCCAGCCAATTATAGACCAAAATTTATGTAGATGTAGACCAGAACATGTCTGCTCTGCTTCCTTCTTACAATACCAAGAAGTACCGGCTACCTGCACATACTTTACTAGTATCATTGCACCATTATTTGGGTAAAAAAGCAGATAGCCAGAGCTTTCTCTAGAGGCTGTATAGACTCCACATTATGCAGTATCATTCTGAGATAGTTGTGAGCAGGGTAGCTTTCCTTGGTCCCTTTTGGATAACTCCAGAGAAGACAGAGTTAAATGCAACATTCCTAATTCATGATTTGACACATTGACAGGTTTACTTTCAGTCAGAATCCAGTCTGCAAGTTCCTAACATGTCATCACACCAAAACAAGATGATCAACTTGATAAATCAGAAAAATCTGAGCTTCTGCTTCTAGAGGTCTTCAGAAACTAGATGGGTTACCAAGAAGAATCAGAATTAGATTTCCCAAACAATAATCAGAAAAAGCTGGGGAAAGCCAGAAAATGTGTGCAATTAAGGGATTAGAAAGTGATGTGATACATTGATGTCAACAGTGAAAATCTATTACTTTTCTATATTCCCCTCTGATTCTCTACTCCTTTTTCTCAACCCTTAATCCTGTCACACAGAATACCTAATAAAAGTCCTCTGCACAAAGCACTAGAAGGAAGTTCAAGTGCCTCACTCCCTTATTTTCCAAACTACAACTGTAACATAGGATAACTTTTGCCTATAGTAAACACTGATCTACTTATATTTTTTCCAAGAAGCTTTGATAAAGAGCTATGATCCCTCCCACCAAAATAATTTCTTCCCTTCTTAAAAAAGAATCTAAAATTACATCCATTGGTCTCATGTATCACCATACCCTGTTTCCACTTTTAGTCTAGCAGTTGTGGATGGTCAGAGCCCACAGCTCCATCTTCCATGTACCTTCTCCCAACATACACCCACAGTAATACACTGCACACATGGTGGCTTAGGAAAGGCCAACTATCTCTAGTTATCATCCTTCATATCCTTAAATGTGTCCTATTTCCTGTGTAAGTACTAGACTGTATTTTGCTCTGCTCACTCTCACCAGACTGTGCTTTTTCCCTCTATAGACCAAAGGTAGATGCTTTACACTACTACCTGCTCCCTTTGAAAGTTATTGCTGTTGTTGCAGGAAAGACCCCAGATCATCTGAGTCATTTGAAAGCTGTATCATGCCTCAAATTCCTGAGACACATGACTTTGATCCATATGACTTCTCCACCAAGATCCATCTGCGCCACTCCAAATCAGGCAACATAATCTACCTCAAAGAGCCTTAACCACCACTTTTTAAGGGACAATCTTTATCCTTCCTCCCTTATTTTTTCTAATCCCTACTCTGCTTTGTGATTTCTATGATAATCAAAGAAAAAAAGAAATGCAGATAAATCAAAAGAATATAATCCCAGATCATATTTATTAACTTGGGATATACTTGGTGAATAAAACTGTCCTTTCCACACAATTTTGCTTAAATTAAGGTTAAAATGAATCTATCTTCTGGAAGCACATAACATTTGTCAATTGAAAATGTAGAGCAGCTACTACAAGAACTGCTAGAGGGCAATAAAAAGACAACTTAGGGAAAAAAACATTATATAATCAATAAAACAGGTGTCATGCATGGATAAGTGTTGCCTGGGCTCCTAGTATTGGGGTACAGCCAACAGTATACATGGCGGTGGGGAAGGGAAGAGGGTGGAGATCAGTTTAAGATACCAAGGGCCTTTAAATTTAAAGAATTGCAAATATATTTTGTGATAACAGCAAACTGCCTCTTGCAGACCCAGTGTTTTAAAGACCACGAGGCAGCCACACCCCAAGGGAATTTAGTAATCATTCCTTCTGCAGCCTGAGCTAGCCTATAATCAATTCCCTCCACAGCTTTTAAAAATTATATAAGAAAGTCTAGGACATACCTTCAGCAGCTGTAAAAATAGATATCTAGCTCTTTGAGCATGGAGGAAGAAGACCCTCAAATTCTTTCTGGTGATGGGGGGCCACCTTATCAAACTGTACCTGTTATTCTGCAGAGTCCACACCAATGTCCTCCATAAGATGATATGACACAGACACTTTCAAAATCTCCAGTGAGAAAGTGTGGCAAAACATGAAGGAGGCAGCAAAGTCAGGTAGAAGAATCTTCATTAATTCAAAGAACATGTATAAGCATACTATGTGCTGAGCCCTGTGGGAAAGACAAAGACGAATAAAGCAAATTCTGTACTGGGCCATAAAAAAAAAAAAAAAAAAAAAAAAAAA